>PVHP010030496.1:0-21659 GCA_004024765.1 Zapus hudsonius | reverse complement strand
ATGACATTTTCCCGGACTGTGAGTAGCCGAGCTGGAGGGGCGGAATTGAATCTCCAAGAGACTTGTGTTATTGGTTAGAATCATTGAGCTTGGAGTTAGAGATTGATGGTGCCCTGTTTGTTTTAAATCTTGTATTGTATTGGTCAATCTGTTTTTGCTGTGCCTCATGTTTTGCATTGTGAATGTTCTGTGCCATTATTGGGTTTATTTTTGGTATTATGGCTCAGTTGAAAGCTGTGGGGACTTAAGAGTTGAGCTGAACATATTGTGTTTATATCTTGTATGATTATTAGTTTGTGGGGGCCAGGGGAGGACTGTCATGGTTTGATACAGGTGTCCCCCACAAACAATTGAATGTGTTCTGATAGATCAATCCTCAGCTGATGGCAGTTTGGGTTTTACAACCTCGATGAAGCTGTGTTGTTGGGGGCGGGCGTATGGGGTTATAAGCCAGCTTCCCCTTGCCAGTGTTTGGCACACCTTCCTGCCGCTGTTTGCAGTGCTGTGGCAGAGGTGATGTCCAGCCCTCTGCTCATGCCATCGTTTTCCCTGCCAGAATGGAGTCTCCCCTCGAGTCCGTAAGCCAAATAAACCCATTCCTCTACAAGCCGCTTTTGTTTGGGTTCTTTCTGCACAGCAACAAGAAAGCTGACTGCAACACCCACACAAAGACACAAAATTTCACAGTACACTATTTTGTTTGGTTGTGAACTCGAAAAATCCAATGTCAATCAGCAGGTGACTAGGATGACATAGTGCAGTGCATCCATAGAAAGCTGTACAACTGGGCTGGAGAGTTGCCTCAGTGGTTAAGGCGTTTGGCTGTAAAGCATAAGGACCTGGGTTCAATAAGGCCTCACCCATGGTTTAACTTGGACATACATATACCAAAACTCATCGAATTATATATGTTAGCTCTTAACTTTGTGCTCTGGCAAAGTTATCATAAAACCAAAACCTTTGTGACCACTGTCAGACGAAAGCACAGAGGAACAGGACAGCAAGTGAACAAAGGCAATGATAACTTTAGCATTGAAAGCTGAGGCAATGCTTGTCAACACTTCTCTTTCTTCTCAAATACACCATGCCCTCCACTTATCTCCCCTCCTTTCTTTGCTCTGCATCCCTCCTCCTTTCCTCTCTCCTTACCTTGTTATAATACTACTATGTGTTTCCTCATTTTTCCAAATTATGTATATTTTATCCCCTTTTAGCCCATCTGACAACAAGTGAACACTGTTACTGTTCTTATAAGTCACACTAAAATGATGTTAATAACTGCAATTTAACAGTGGCAACACTTCCAAATTAAATGAAAATGTGATGCTTTTAATTAAACCGTGCATAAGTGTTACAACTATTCCATTTCCACATACATCATTCTAAATAAGGAATCATATGATAAGTGGAAACTGTTGAGGTACATCAGAAGGAAGGGAAGGCAACTGGGAAACATAACACTTTCCATTCCCAAAAGCATTTATACATCATCTTTAAAGAATCAGTTTTATTGCAGTTTCAATCCCTGTCCACCATAGACTCGTGAATCCGTTGACATTTTGTTGTTCTCATAACATTTCATGCACTCAGTATGGAGGAATGGAGGTATGATTCTACGGGTCTGTCTCTGATATTAAACAACTATAAGATGTTGGGAAAGTCAATTATCTGTTCAGTTTCACTCTCCCCACTGACAAGTGAACATATTGAGTCATCTCCAAAGTTGCTTTCAACATTTTGGTTCATTTCATTTGTCAAGTACAGTCTGAAGTTACTGTCATTAATATTTTTGGCCTCTAAAAAAAGTCATTGTTGCTCCATAAGGCATCACCCAAGGGCCTTCCGTTCAACTATCTGAACTTCCAAATCTAGCAGCAATAACCTAGTTCTTCTGGGAGAAATGATCTCAGCTCCATTTCCTCTTGTCACAGGTTTACACCAAGATAAAGGCCGATTTAAGACAAAATATCCTGACTCCTCCTTCCTCTACTGTAGCTCTTTTATAAAGCTTCCAGGCTAATTTTTCTAGTGCTTCTAAAAACTACTTTTATATTCATAGCCCACAACTGACTTTAAAGCAGTATCATTCACATGCTTTCTGTGTGACTACTGCTCCATTTTTGGTATATTTCTGTATACAACATTGACTTAGAGAAGAATTTGAGGAAAAATATAAACAAATCTTGGCATGATAAAAATAGGCCTGGACAGAAGATATATTTGTGATACTGGAAAAGAACAAAGTAGAAAGATGGCTGAATATTGTCAGCTAATGCTTTGATCAAGGAAAAGTGAAGAGTCAGAAAGGTTTAACACTAACTGCTTTCACAGGCATTAAAGTGTACAATTTACTCATGACTTCAGAATATATGGGATCACAACTTATTTGCTCCATTTATTCCAAGCTTGCCAGAGCCTCACTGTGTGGTAAGGTCATGGTTTGCTGGATATTGAGAGGGGATTTGCAATTGCCTTTTCCTGGGTCTTCAAGCTGATATTGAGCATAGTCATGACTGACCCACCACACTCTGCATGATGACATAAATTTCAACCCTTGACTTGGGCCCTTCAAATGACTCATCACCCTGACCTAGGAAGAAATAAACCTTGTGTTACATGTGGCCTTTCATAGTTTCTTGAGGGAAAGATGGGCATGTTAGGTGCTATATTTAATTGGCTAAGAAGTGTCAGTTCCCAAGAACCTACTCCTACTAGTTAACACATTCTCCTGGTGATATATCTCATGAGTCTGGGAAAACATAATTCATTACAACAGCACTGTGGATCTCAGAGTAAAGGGCTTCCTTGGAGAATATAATCTTTGATTCCTGGCTGTTGGTTGGATAGCAGCCCATTGGAGACTAAAAACATTATCCCCCTAATAGATAGTAGCACTGTTTATGAAGCAGGATAGAAAGTTTCATTTCATTGTTTTGTATGGTCTTTTTATACAATTTGAAGGTCTTAATTGAGATCGTATATAATTAACAGACATACTAGTCTTTTATATGCCCATTTCTAAATTCCCAGTACCTAGTAAATATCACATAAATCTTTGAAAAGTAGGAATGGATGTCATAAGATGTACCTAAGTTTACTAAATAGGGACTAATGTCACGTGACTTTTCCTTTATTGTCTGAAAGTTTTGAAAAATAACTCTGACATTAACAATCACTCCAGTATTTTTCAAATTACGTAGCTGTAACCACACATAATTACTTATAAGTATGATGAAATAATATGTTATTATATTTATCTCTATATTTTTCTACATATAAAAGATAGCATATTATGATACAATTTTTACACATTTTAAACAGCTTTTTTCAAACATCAGCCACAATAACTATCTGAATTTCCATATTTCATCTTACTATACTTAATTCTTCCACTCTGAGATATGAAATCACTTCATTTTCTCCGTTTTAAAGAAGAATGGATGGACATGTGTAACTAAAGAAACCTTTCTATAGTTAAAGTTATTCCTTTTGAATAAATCTCCATAGATATGAGTATGAATTAAGATTGTACATATCCTAAAGCTTTTGGTTTATATTACCAAGTTATTTTCCTGAATCAGTTACACAAATTTGAATTCTAATATGCAGTTCATTTCATCATCGCCCAACGCATTGACTTCTCTTGAAAACAACTGTTCTGTTACTAGAAAACTGATTCTGAACTCTCTAGAAATAACAAATATAACTCAAAATGTCATTAGGGAAACAATTTTACAAAGTTTTTAAAATGTTTAGTTGCTAGAAAAGTAAATTTTACAAATCTCTGGTGAAAGAAATATCATTGGGAGAATTAAAGCAGAGCATGGTACAAAAGAGACAATCATAACACTCTGATGATTCCTGGAGAAAAATACACAAACTTATGTGAATATGCTGACTTAATCCTTTATAAAGTGTTGTTGAATTACCTGCAATCACAAAAATATTTGATGCCATTTTGGCTACTTAGACAGACAGACAGACAGACAGACAGACAGACAGACACACACACACACACACACACACACACACACACACAGCACATTCAGAAACCATATTCTTAGAGCTGGGGAGATAGCTCAGTGCTTAATGGCACTTGATTTTAAAGCCTGGTGGCCTGGGTTTGATTTCCCAGTATCCCCATTCAGCCAGACACACAGTAATGCATGTATCTGGAGTTTGTATTATCAAGAGGCCTTAATGTGCCAATACATTCCTTTCCACCCTCCCATCCCCCCTCTTTCTCTTTCTTTCATGTAAATAAATAAAAATATTTTTAAAATAATAAACTGTAATTCAGTGATAATTGTGCTTTTTATGTAGTTTACTTGAGTGAATCTAAGTTGATTGTGTGAACAGTGTTGTAAACTTACAACACTTAAAAAAAACTAGAAGAATAAAGTAAATTCATGCCCAGGGATTAAGACAAGCTTTATGATTTGCCTTCCACTGAATAAATCCTCACCTCCACTCATTAGTGTATATGAAAACATTTCATCAGAATTCAGATTTGAACTATAGAACCAGGAGCATATTTTACATCTTTTATTTGGCTATTCAAAGTTTAACAGAACAAATAGCACATATGTAACACTGAAACGTTAGTAAAAATTGTTAAATTGCATCTGAGATAAATTAATTTAAAAGTAAAAATAACAGTTCTTCATCAATAAAATTTCATCATAAATGTTACTTAAGCATGTTTCTGGCCTTTAATTTCTGAACTTAAGTTCTTGTCGTGTCTCAGTTTCCAGGTAGCTGGGAACACAGTTGCACTGCACAGCACTTGGCTCTGTAGCTCCTCAACTGCTTACTGGGTGTTGAGTACTATGTGAGGCTTTGGATATATTAGGTCACCATATCCTCACAATCCCCTTATTGAGGCTAGCTATATTATCTTTCTTTTACAAATGAGCAAGCTGATTTTCCAAGGGAATTAGTCCTCATGGTAGGCTAATATTCAAGCTCTTGTTTCTCCCCACGAGTCAAGATGATTCCTGCACATGGTGACCTGCTCCTCCCAGCACCTCAGAAGGGCCATTTGCTGGCTTACTATTTGAAAGTGCACCATTCTTTTAATTCACAGCAGACATTTACCCATTAAAACTAGAAATTCAAGATTCTTATTTTTCATATCTTCTAGTAAAAAAGGAAAGAGCTCTTTTATTTTCTCTTCTGCATATGCCACCACATAAACAGGAGTTAGACAGAAGTCACAGGAAAGATTCTTCTGGTACTTCTGTGCCTGTTCCATTAGACACTCAAAGCATATTTTCCTTTCACTGTGCAGCACAAGCAACTGTAGATCAGATACATTCTTCTCCTTTCTCACTGGTTTCAGAGGCCATCTTTCTCTCTCAATGGCACTGTGGTGAAACCCTACCATTTAGCCTGAGAAAGACAGTTAATGATTTTCATAAAATAGAAACTAACAAGTTCCTGTCTACCCCTTTTGGATACCAAAATGGTTAACCTAAAATAAGATCTATTTTCTTGTTCATTCTCAGTATGTTCTATGATTTGAACAAAAGGAGATATGGAAATCAACTTCTCAAACTCCTGTTTCTTAAGGAGAAATTGCTACATGAACAAGAAAATATTTTTGCTCATTTTTGTGATAAACTATGCCGAACCTGACATTGAAAGACGATTCACACTTCTGCCTTTTTGTCTTTGCTCTCTTGCCCCGACAGTCTGTCTTTTTGGAGCTTTTGTTAGAATTATCCCAATTAAAAAGTGGTGTGAGAGATTAAAACATGGCTTCTGTTCACCACAAGGATTCTAAACAAGAGGTAAACTTGGTAAATCAGTTTCTCCCTGGCTCCTGGCCATTTGTGTCTTCTGGCTTTGAAATCCATTTCTTTGTAAGCATAAGGTGGTGTTATGAGGTGTTGTTGGGCCTCTGACAGGGTCATTGTGCTCAGTAGAAGGTGGTGGGTTTTGATCAATGTCTTCAAAGTCAAACTTGGAAAATACTAGCTGCACATCAAAACATAGTGCCTTTATGCACTGAACACTGGCCTCTTTCAGGTGGCCCCAGGGAAGGACTTAATTCTCACATGGAGCTTCCCCATAATTAGTCATTTATAATGATGTGGTAAGATTTATGTAAAGACATATTGCTTGAGACTCAAATGAGATTCAGGAACATAATCACCAAAGGAACAATAAGAAAACCTTTGTATAGTTTTTTATGGTTTCCCTTCTGAGTTTTTTCTTAATTTATGATTACTTTTCCATTCTGCTTGTTATATTTTTAGCCTTTTATGTGATTATGTAGTGATATCCTGCATAATAGGAAGACACTGCTCTTAAATATTTTTGTAATACCTTTTCTCTGTATCCTAATGACTTTTCAAAAAAGTCATAAACTTTTTAAATCGGTTAAAATTGGAATTTTTATACTGTTTGTAGTTTTCTTCTAGAAACTATTGACAGCATCTAAGGAGATCGAGGTTTTCCATTTGATAGCTATACAGATATATATTCTTAAAGTACCTAAAATCACAGGTAGAAAATACACAATAAAAATTCAAACAAATTTACACTTAAATGCTGTTCATAAGCTTCTCTAATACTGAGGCAAAATGGGTGTTTTGAGAAACTCATAAAGTCAATGGAAATAGCAGCTAGGCTCTGTCAAGATCACTATTCACCCCACTTCTGAAATAGACAAAGAGGACACAGCAACATTTCTGCTCAGATTGAAGCAGATCATGATAGCATAGAATCTGTGCAATGAAAGTGACCTTTCCGTTCAGTACTTGATTTGATAAATGACTAATCGTGTCAATGAATGGCCTTTGCTTATGCTTCCCAGAACAAAGATGTTTACCTTCTTTCACTGTCTGAATGTTTCTCATGAAAATCTAAAACTTTCCCAAAGGATCTAGCTTGTGCTGTAGCATCATGAAGCCGATGAACCAAGCCTGAGAACATGAGCAGTAAGGAATGTCTTCTGATATCAGCTTTGCCTTTACAGACTTCAAATGACATGAGCATCTTCATAATATCAATCACTTCTACTATAGTTTTGTAAATAAAATATTTAAATATATCCCCTAAAGATTCATGGTATGGAACCTTAGTCACCATTGTGGTGGTGTTGGAAGATGGTGAAAGCTTCCAAAATGGGGTACCACGTTTGGAAAAGATTTATGTAGTTCTCACAGGATCCTAGTCATTTCTCATGAGAGTAATTTGCTTTAAAGGAGAACGTCTGGTTATGAATCTCTGTCTTCCTGTCCAACCATGTGACCTTTTCACGTGTGCTCCTGCCATGTGGCCGTCAGTCATGAAGCCCAAACACATGGGCCTGCCGGATCTTAGACTTCAGCATCTAAAGCTATAAGCTAAATAAGCCTCTTTTTGCATATATTTCTCAGCATTGGGTATTTAATTATAGCAAAAGGTAATAAATGAATATGAGCCATTTTAAATCATAAAATAGATAAACTACATGTCCTTCAATTTCCAAGTTTCTCAGAGCTCCTTTTTCACTTGTTCTACATCTTCAGACTTAAAAGTCATTTAAATGGTGTGAACTTTCAGAATTAATTACCATAAATTATTTGCTCCTGCACAACTTTTAAAATATGACTATTTTGATTTTTATCTAATGGGAAGTTTCTTCTCTATTCAAATATCTATCCTTTTTTTCAATGAAATGCTAAGCCTATCAGGCTCCACACTGGTTATGTGGGGAAACATGTTTATGTTTCCATAGTTCCTGAGACTGTCAGGCTCTAATCAGAGATGCAGATATTTGAAATTCCATCTCAAGTAGAAATCAAAGGGAGATATGCTTATCAAAAAGCAAAGCCTCCCTCTGTGCCACCAGTTCAGTATGGTACACTGCACTGGTCCTTTGTCATTAGCCGCCACAGGGATGTCTTGTATCTGCTATTTTCAACTCACCTGATACAACATTCTATTTTACCTTCCTATGGTGGGTTCATTCACGTGTCCCCTATAAATGTATGCATTCTGAATGCTTGATTCCCCAGCTCATAGCAATTTGAGAATCAGTGGTATCTTTTGCAGTATGAATTTGCTCTTTGAGTTTGTTTGTTTGTTTGTTTGTTTATTTTCTTGGTATTACACCTCAGTTGAAAGTGTTTGCATACCATTGAGATTTATAAAATCTTTGGGGACTTTTGGAGCTGAGCTGAAGGCATTACATTTTATATCATTTATGATTATTGGGCCAGAGGCGAATTTTGATGGTTTGAATCAGGTGTCCCCCACAAATGTATGTATTCTGAATGCTTGATCCCCAGTTGATGGCAGTTGCCTGATCTCCAGTTGATGGCAGTTTGGGAATTGGAACCTTGTCTGTTGGAAGTGTGTTGTTGGAGGTGGGTTTATGGGGGTTATAGCTGGCTTCCTCTTGCCAGTTTTGGCACACTTTCCTGCCACTGTTTGCAGTGCTGTCCACCCTCAGCTCATGCCATTGTTTTCCCTGCCATGATGGAACTTCCCCTTGAGTCAGTAACTTTTGGTTTTGTTCTATGTCACAGCAAGGAGAAAGCTGACTACAACACTCCCTTTCACAACCAAGTCTACATTTACCTAATCTGTGTCTAATTCCTTAACTTCCTTAACTCACCACACACATGAAATAGGTCTCTAACTCCTTAGGCCACTAGCACATATTTGTTAAAGTCACCAGTGACTCTCATGGTGCCAGAGCTAAGTACAATCCTCAGTCTTTACCTTGCTTGACCTCCCTGCAGTGTTCAACACGGCTGAGTTTTCATTTCTACAGCACCACAGTTTTCCATTTGTTTTGTCTATTTCCCTAATTCTCAATATCATTTAATTTTTCTGTTCCATTTATGAATCTATCATAATTTTTGTGACGTTAGATAATTTAATGGTGACCTCTTCACATGAAGACAGGGGGCAGACTCTTCTATTCCCTACTGTGTTACCTTGCTTCAGTCACATGATAGATAATGGATAGACATGTTAGTGAAATGAACAGAGAAGGAATCAAGATGTGACAGTTTCTATGGACATAGCAGATTTTGAAAGAACATTTCTTTTCACTATGACCTAAAATACCACTGTAACCTATTAGTAATAAAGGCTACAATATACAGAAAGATATCCATGTTGAAAATTTAATAATATACATTAATTACTACAGGATGATCAATTCTATAAATTATATTCTTTAGTATTCTTTCTGCATTGATTCAGTCCTTTGGGAAGCAGATATTCAGACAGAGTAAGAAAGCTAAGGGAAATCTTGCACAAGGTAAAGAGAAATGGGAACAGCCTCAGACCATCAAACAGGTCTGACACCTGCAAACAGAGGAAAACAGACAGAGAAGGAAGAACCTCAGGCCCTAGAGTATTTCTGAGAAAATTTTAGTTTAGTAAGTAGGATCCATGCTGCAAAGCCTGATCTTGGAGGACTCCTGATTCAGGAAGTTTTAGGCACTTTCTAGTCATAGATGGGGAGATGCTGTGAAGAGTGGAACTCGGCCCTGGAGCCTTCTAGTCATCCCTGAAGGGAAGAGCTATGAATATGTGCCCCTCCGGCTGCCACAGACTGAAGAACTCCATGTGTGAAACAGGAAAGCTCCAGTCCTAGAATTTGCCATAAACTTCTCTGTCAAAACAATTTATAGAATGTTCCCACAAATAAACACAATAATGTTTTATGAAAATGCATACATCTTTCCTTTCTAATTCAAGAGTTCATTGAAAGGTTTGTGGAACCAGCCGTGGTGACTCACACCAGCAATCTCAGCACTCAGAAGGCAGAGGCGAGAGGCGATCCTGCCCTACATACTGAGTTCCTGTTCAATCAGGACTACCTAATGAGACTTTATCTTTTAAAAAAACAAGCTTTGTAGAGCAGTAATGTGTCAAAAATGGACATTGTCCTGAGATACAGAGAGAACACATGCCTCTTTCTCATAAAGCATCCTAGACTCTAGATTGAAGTAATAAGAAGCTATTTATTCTATGAGCTGGACAACTAATGTTATGGGTAGTTTAAAAGATTTTAATCACTGTGTCTATTACTGCTTTCCTCAAATAATAGTTTTGTTTTGAACACTGCTAACTCTTCACTCTGCTTGTATTTTCTCTCTGCTAAGAGCAAGATGACTGTCTTCATTTACATATGCACCTCGCATATATTTGTTTAACCAAAAAAATTGATAGAATGTTTGTTATATATCAAATCTTATGTTGTGTGATAGTAAGGACAACTCATCTATTCTCCATGTAGTGATGATTCCCACTATTTAAATATTTAAATTGTTTTTAAAGCATACACAAAAAGTTAATGCACTGGTTTCATGTGAAAGCTCATATTCTTTTTACTGTAACCAAATACTTGTTAAGATTATTATGGAAGGAGGGAAGTTTTCAGTGGTCCATGTATTAGCAATACAAAATCAAATACTTCTTTCTAGTTCAGAGTCTTGAAAAAAACTGCTAGAAATTAAAAAAAAAATGTCTCTGCTTGAAGTCTTTTGCTCACGATCATGTGATCCTAAATATCAAAAGAATATTTCTGAAACAAAATATCTTTCCTAGGCAAGACACTTCAGAGTTAATGGATGCCAACAAATTATAATGAAGATATGACAGCATTATGATACCTCCCTAAATTTTTTACTTTAGAAAAATGAAATTTCATTTTTATACATTTCTAGGGGAGCAGTATTTTTAGTATCAAAATACAACAAGTAACAGTGGTATCTTTGAAGTCTTGTCATTTTGTAGTGGTTGCAAGTTTAACTTTAACTTTATACTCCATTACTTTCAAAAATGACATATTTTGAACAAGTTCAAAAGAATTTTGGCTATCAAATTATCAACTTACATTTACATATGGGCCTCACCATGTCAAATATAGCTTGTCAAAATATCGCTGTCAATTAACATAGTTGTATTATTTAAGTGAAAAATGATACATGATTTGAAAAACCAAACATCAGACGATCACATCAGTTTTGCTTCTGAGCTCTGCTTAATTCCTAATAGTAAAACTATTTCTGCCATGCAGAAACCAAGAATTCCTTGCAGGGATTCATTATCAGTACACAATACTCTGAAAAAAGAATTCTGTACTTGGGATTCATTAATAGAGACTTCCAAAACTAAAAAGCATGCAGAAAAAAGACAAAATTTTAAAAAGTTTCAAAAGTAGAATTTCCTCAATATAAGAGTGTGCTGGGAAAACTCAAGGGGTATAATCACAAGTAATAAGTACAGAGAATGCACAGTAGATTGACAGAGCAAATAGCAGCACCAATTAAATAGAAAACAACAATCTTTTCTTCAATGATTAAACACAATCAACATAGGCAGAGTAGCTAGATTAATCGAGGTCAGTAGGTGTAGGGTAACAATAATAATAATAATGTTAGTTCTCTTTTAACGTTCTCAGGCTATTAATATTATCAGTGTAGAGAAATAAATTACCCCTTATCTGTAGCCGGGAAATATATAATTCCAGTTTACTTTGGTCCTCCTTCCCTGACTCTTGTGGAAGGAAACATGAAAGTACCAGGCAAAATTACAGATCATGGACACAGACACAGACAAGACAGACTGACTGATAAGACTATAGTTTTATCACTTCCTGCCAGAGCCACATTAATAAAGACCCAGATCTCAAAGTTATGTTTAAATATTATTTATTTATTTATTTATTTGCAAGCAGCGAGAGACAGAGAGAAAGGATGGGTGCAACAGGGCCTCTCTAGCCACTGCAAATGAACTCCAGATGAGATGCATGTGCCACTTTGTACATGTGGCTTTATATGGGCACTGGGGAATTGAACCCAGGCTGTTAGACTTTGCAGGCAAGCACTTTAACCAATAAGCCAACACTCCAGCTTCGAAATTATTTTTTCCCAGCATATCATGTCTGCCTTTCAACGAAGAAAATAACAAGGAATGCCAGAAAGGCAGAAGACATATTTTGAGAGCAGGTCCTCAGAGTCAGATGAAAAGATGGCAAGAATTTACTTTTATTCTTATTTTTGCAGTTTGGAGACTGACCTTGGACTTGGCACATGTAGGCAAGCTCTCAACTACAGAGCTCATTTCCCCAAAACCGGAAATTTAAAACAACTCTACACTATATGTTAAGGGGTCTACTGGGAAAAAAATAGAAACTAGAAAATTCTTAGAAAGGGGAAAGAAGGAAATGCAGGATTTCAGAAATACCATGTAAAATGAAAGAATTCCAGAGATTCATTATCATTGCACAATACTGTGGAAAATCCATGAACTTATGGTTCATTAATAGAAACTTCAAAATTGAAAAGCATGGAGAAAAAGACAAAATCAAATAAAGTTTCAAAACCAGAATCTTTTCAATATAGTGTGCTGGAAAAACTCAAGGGGTATAATCATAAGTAATAAGAATATCAGAAAGGGGGTAGAAAGGGAAGAGTGGAGAGAGACAGGAAGGGAAGACCAGAGAATATTTGCAGCAATAATGACTGAAATTTTCTTTTTTATTATTTTATTTATTTATTTGAGAGAATAAGAGAGAGAGAGAGAGAGAGAGAGAGAGAGAGAGAGAGAGAGAGAGAGAGAGAATGGGCATGTCAGGGCTTCCAGCCACTGCAAACAAACTCCAGACACATGGAGCCACCCTGTGCATCTGACTTTATGTGGGTGCTATGTGGGTGCTAGGGAATTGAACTCAGGTCCTTCTGCTTTACAAGCAAATGCCTTAACCACTGGGCAATCTCTCCAGCTCTGTTTTTTTTTTAATTAATACTAACTCTGGTCCATAAATCTAGGAAGCAAAAAAATAGTTGGCAGGATAAATACTACTATATTTTTAAATACAGCAAAATCTTGAAAAAAGGCAAAGGTAAATACAACCTTACCTGCAAAACAAAAAGATAAATATTACAGCCTACTTCTCAGAAATCATGCAAGTGAGTAGGGAGTAAAATATTAAAAGAATTGAGGTGAAAATGTAAGAATTATGAAGCTCATAAAATTAGTTTTCAAAGCAAAGGAGAAATAAAATCTTTCTCAGACAGCAAAAATTAAGGGGATGTGTTGCCAGTAAACATCATGAATAAGATACTAAAGAAAATTTTTCAGAAAAAAATAATGTGAACCAGAAACTCTGAGCTACATATATTAAGAGCTTTAGAGAAAAAGTAAGTAATGATAAAATAAAAACTTGCATCTCTCTCACTCTAATTTGCCCAAAGCAATAACATCAGCAATGCATTCTTGGTTACAGCTTATGAGTAAGAGAGATGGATGGAAGCAATGTTGCAGAGGATAAAAAGGATAATAGAATTATTGTATCATAAGCTACTTGTATGTCCCGTAAAATAGGGTATAATAGCACTCATGACTGGGCCTGGATTTAGTTATTAATGTATACTACAAACTTTAGACTAAATACTAGTAAGAAGAAAAAATAAAATTTAATATGCCAAGAAGTAAAAAATGGAATTACAGAAAATGCTCAAAGCATAAAGGCAGAAAAACACTTGAAGACAAAAATAGGAACCAAGGACTAGTGCACGGAAGCAAAAACAGTAGCAAATAAGATGGATATTAATCATGTGATATCAATAATTACTTGATTACTAGAAATAATTACTAATTACTAGAGATTGTCAGAGTGGATTAAATGCAAGAACCAAATACGTTGCATATAAGAAACCCACTTTAACTATAAAAACATATCAAAAGTAAAAGGATTGTGATACCACCAGCCTTATTTTTGTTGCCTAGAATTGTTTTGGTATTTGAGGTGTTTTGTGATTCCAAGTTAATTTTAGGATATTTTTTCTATTTCAGTGAAAAATGACATTGGAATTTTGATGCAGGCTGCATTAAGTATGTATATTGCTATCAGTAAGATTGACATTTTCAAGATATTGATACTTTTTCATTTCAAGAATATGGATGTCTTTCCATTTCCTTTTGTCTTCTGCAATTTCTCTCTTGAGTGTTTTAAAGTTTTCATTGTAGAGATCCTTCACTTTATTTATTACTCTAAATTTATTTTTTAAATTTCAACTTTTATGAAATTAAACCAATTTATTTATTTATTTATTATTTATTTATTATTCCAAGGCACCCTTTTTTTGGAGGCAATTATGAATGGAAAGTTAACCAGCTGCCAGAAAGCTGGTAAAAGCTATGGCTGCATGCAGCCCTGTGGGAGAGAGAAGTCATCAATGGTGGTGAACAGGAGTGAACCTTGCAAGCCTGAAGACTGGCCAGTCTGGCCAAATGTGCCAACTGTGCAATAATAGCATGTCTATTGTGGGAGAAACCAATTGATCTATAATTGGACTGGAGGCCCGCTCCACCGAAGGGAATACATGCCTGATACTGAAGACCTAGTAAAAAGCCTATGGCAGGGGAGGTCATGAACCCTAGGAGAGTAATGTCTGCTGTTGTCTGGCTAAATACATATATTAAGCCCACCGAACTGCCTTATAAGCCCTCTTTAAAAAAAAAAAAACTTTTATTGCTAGCTTCCATAATCATAGATGATAAATCATTATGATTCCCTCCCCACCCTCCCCCATATCTCTTCCCCCTCTCAATTAGTCTCTGTTTTGTTTTGGTATCATCATCCTTTCCTCCCATAATGCGTAGGTGTTATCAGGTACTGTGAAGTCATGAATATCAAGGCCATTTTGTGTCTGGAAGTTTGCGTTGTAAGCAGTCCTACCCTTCCATTGGTTCTTACAGTCTTCCCTCCACCTCTTCCACAATAGACCCTGAGCATCAGGAAGTGTGATAGAGACGTCCCAGTGCTGAACACTCCACTGTCACTTCTCATCAGCACTATGGTGTCTTTTGCATCATCCAAGTGGTCACCACCATCTGAAAAAAAAAAAAAGAAGCTTTTCTAGACAAGAGTGAGAGTGGCATCATAAGGGTATGCTCCTTTAAAAAAGGCTTGTATGGGAGGTTTAGCCAGACAACAGCAGGCATTGCTCCCCTAGGGCTCATGACCTCCCCACCATAAGGTTTTTACTAGGTCTTCAGTACCAGGCATGCTTTCCTTCCCATGGAGTGTGCCTCCAGTTCAATTAGATAGCAATTCATCTCCCCCACAACAGATGTCCCCATTTGGCACATTTGGCCTGGCTGGTCAGTCTTAAAGCTTGCAAGGTTCACTACTGTTGATGATGTCTCTCTCTCATAGGTCTGCATGCAGCCATAGATTTTGCCATTTTTCTGTCAGCTGGTTAACATTCATAATTGCCTCGGGAAAAAAAAAGTACCTTGAAATATATATAAATAATAAATAAATTGATTTGAAATTTATATAAAGTTTAAACTTTTAACATAAATTTAGAATAATAAATAAAGTGAACTATCTTTACAATGAAAACCTTAAAACACTCAAGAGAGAAATTGCAGGAGACACTAGGAAATGGAAATATAGCCCATATTCTTGGCTTGGAAGAATCAATATTGGGAAAATGTCAATCTTACCAAAATCAATCTATACATTTAATGCAATCTCCATCAAAATTTCAATATCATTCTTCTTCAAAATAGAAAAAAAATCCTAAAATTTATTTGAAATCACAAAAAAATCTCAAATAGCCAAAACAATTCTAGGCAACAAAAATAAGGCTGGCAGTATCACAATCCTTTTACTTTTGATATGTTTTCATAGTTAAAGTGATCTTTTTATAGACAATGTACTTGGTTCTTGTTTCTTAATCCATTCTGACAATTTCTATCTCTATAAGCCCTTTTTCATGTTCATACCCATAAAATAAGACTGCTCCCAATTTGGCTAGAGAAACTTCTCTTTTTCAGATGGTGGTGACCACTTGGATAACTCAAAAGACACCATAGTGCTGAGAAGAAGCAACAGTGGAGTGTTCAGCACTGGGACATCTCTATCACACTTCCCAAGGCTCAGGATCTATTGCGGAAGAGATGACAGAAAGATTGTAAGAGCCGAAGGAAGGGTAGGACTGCTTACAGCACAAACTTCTAGACACAAAATGGCCTTGATATTCATGATTTCACAGTGCCTGATAACACCTACATATTATGGAGAAAAAGATGATGACACCAAAACAAAATAGAGACTAATTGGTTTATGGTCTATAATTATGGAAAAATAAAAAAGTTTTTTAAAATGCCATTACTAATAGTGATGATCAACATAACTGCTAAGTTTTGAAGGTTTTACCATCCTTCCTTTGTGAACATATCATGGGCCAACAATGTTAACATATAGTGGACCTATATTGAAAGACATTTTATTCAGATTCTTTGTTCCACTAATTGATAAGGGGGCTTCTTTTTGTCATGTTGCCCAATCTATAAAATATCAATTTCTTTGACTGTAAGGAAGAAATAATATATTCATTGAGTGTCTGAAATTATCTTGTTAGTTAAGTAAGATAATGTGAAAGTGCTTTTAATTTGTTTCAGTTATGTCTCAAGGAAAAACAATTGTGGTAGAATATTTTATTATTTATTTTCTATTATTTATTTTCATGTAGCCTAAACTGGCCTCAAATTCATTATGTAGCTGAGGCTAGCCTTGAACTTCTAATTTTCCAACCCCGACCATTAAGTTCTGAGATAGTATGCATGTGCCACCATAGTAGGCTGGTGACTGAATTTTTTAAAGAGATATTTCTCTCAAAAGCAAAATGTAATTCTTCCATTTTTGTTGTTTTCACTGGTACACAATTTTCCTTGTAGCAATTTCTGTGAGTCAGCCTTTATTTCATCTATTCTCCTGCTATTTTTCTGCTTAATGTGGCAGATTTGTTTTTGTATTTCAAAGCAAACTCTCAAGAAGCCAGACATGATTTCATTCTCTCAGATGGCTCATCTCTAATCAGTTCTTCCCATTTCTGAAAACTCATCATAATTCAACTTGAAAATTTAGAAGCCAAACACCTGAAGCAGGAATGGATTTTTTTTAAATCCATGTAGAAACTGGAGGAAATATTTTACAAATTCTTTACTGCTCCTGACTTCCTGATGATGATGATGGTGGTGATGATGGTGATTCAAAGAACATAATGAGAAGAGGGTGAAAGAGAACGTCTTCCCAAAGAACACCAGACATCCTCAAGCTGTGACCAGCCAGGTTTGCTATCATACTTATTTTATACCATATAACAAGACTTTAAAATTTCTCTATGATGATAAAAACTTTTGTAAATATAAACTAGGAAAATCTGTCTTAAATTCATGCTCATATAAAGTTTCGCATACAACTTCAGTGTGTTCCAAAGATGCTCCAAAGCCCTGGGACTTCAGAAATCTCAGGCTAGTACCTGACACTGAACACTGTGCTACTTGAGCAATTCTGCACAGGCAGGCCAGGAGCTAGCAGTTAACTGGAGCCTGCACACCCACAAAGGCAGCTCCTCCCCTTGCCCATACACTTTCATCAACTTATAAAGCAGTCACATGCACACTCATCCCTGATCATCCTCCTGGTAAAATGCATTCAGGCATCCACCACACTGCTTAGCCATTCCTACGTGCAAATATACCCTAGAAGACATTCCAAAGGGGCTTTAGTTCCTGTCTCATGCCCAACACTGCCCCATGTGTGGGGTTGAGTACACTAACAGGATTCCACATTTCCTCATTAAATTTCCCCTGGAGTGTGGTGCTAACCCAAAACAGATCGGCAGTAATAATCTCAACTACCAAGAGGTCACATCCACCTAACAAATGGTGGCTACATTTGCCACACATTTTGTACACCTAAGTTCCAGCCCTTAGCTCTTTGCGATGTATAATACTGGTGGTCTTTATAGATGAGAAAATAGACCAAGTTATACTGAGTGGTTTTCCCAGTACTAAATGCCAAATAAATTATTTTTATTGTACCACACCAACCAAACAAGCAAAAATAGTTTGCTGGAAATATTATTCATTGGATAACTAAAGCAAAATATTATATATCTGGTCCAATTGCCCTTATTGCCCACCAAGCAATATCTATGAAAGAGAGAGTGTAAACTCTGTTCCCTGTGTCAGGTGAAGCACCTACCACCTGGAACTTATTTCTGGACATCTTTCACAATCAGAAAGTTGTACAGCTGTTTCAGGCTTGCACCAGCAACTGAGGCTGCCACTCAACCATCTCTGTTTTGTATCTCAAATGTCTGCCCTCAACTCTAACAGGACTCTCTGCTTCCCCTCCCTCACCTGTTCCTTCTCTGCTCTCCTCCATCACCAGATGACTACAACTCCACCTCTTCACTAAATGACAGAGTGACAGACACAGCTAAGTGTTCCTTGTTTAAACATTTACTTTGATGCTGATGAGTGATTGCCCCATGTGGAGGTAGGGCTTTTTCTTGTCTTTCACTTGAGAATTCAGATGGTCTGATTAGAAAACCCAACTGCATGGAACATCCTGACAGGTGCCTCGAACTTTCTTTTAAGACCACCATGAGTGTACAGGCATTCCACACAGATTATTTTCTATGAAGAAACAACTATCTTTTTCTGTCCTTTGCTATGGCAAACATGCATTTAGCTGAGGAATCTCACCTCCACACCCAAGGATAGTTTACTTTTGGGAACAAATCAGATGAAAAAGAGTTTTTCTTATGAATGTCGTGAGTCTATTACGGATCAGTTGCTGCAAATGTGGAATGGAGAGACAGTTGAGAAGACTGAGGATTAGCAGAACTGAAAGACATCCTGGAGAAACCCAAAGACAAAAAGGAAGAAAGAATTTCCCAAATGTTATGCATAATTGAAAGTAAAAAAATGTAGGCTCATTAAATAACCCTTAAGCTTCTTTACAAAATGCAATTCTTGCAAAGCTTCGTTGTGAAATTATTTAAATCCAAAAACACTTTGGGTTAAAGTACAAAGGGTTCAAATGTTGATTTTAGTTCTACAGATGAAAATAAGTATAAAATTGAAAACTACACATATTTTTGCAGTTATTATGCATATCCAGTTATCAAATTTGGGTTATAATTTCCCAGAAAAATAAAGTGATTCAGTCCAATTTCATGGGCATGGGTTATATTTTATAAAAAAGTAACCTATAAACCTAGAATAGTATATGAAGAAATTGGGGCTGGGGAGAAAAAAAATAATCTGTCATGGAAAATATCTGAAACAAATCTAAGAGTGAGTGAAAAGGGAAGTCAGCAGGATACTTCAAGTTGCCCGTCTTCCTCAGCTGATGGCTCACTGGTCACTCTTCCTACTATTTGAAGTTCGCGGGCTTCATTTGCCTGTTTTCTCCACCTGTGGCTCTTCTACATCTTCTCTTTGTGCTAATTTCTTCCTCTTACACTGATCTGCACCATTCAAAGAGAGAATTTCTAACTATGCAGTTTAAAGTATTTAAGGTCACTATAACATCCCCATGTCTTTTTTTTAATTTATTTTGTTTGTTTGTTTTCTACTACTTAGAATCGTCTTCACTGTTTTTAAAGGATAAGCGAGATTGGGGTATAGTTCCTTTTTATTTCCATTTGCAATTTTTTAAATTTCATTCATGTATGTGTTGCATGGTGAACACATTCTGCATCGTGCTCTACTTTCCCTTTACTTGCTCCTTTGCCCTCCAGTTAGCTCCCTTTGCTCTGATAGACTATATTATTTCCATTTTCATGCTAGATATATACATGATTTATATATCTATATAAAACATAAGAAACACAAATGAGAAAAACCATATGATATTTCTGAGATTGAATTCTTTCATTCAATATTAGTTCCCATTACACCATTTTTCTGAAAACAGCATGACTTTATGTGTATACATAGCACATTTTTCTTATCAATTTTTCTGTTGTTGAACACCCACATTTGTTCCATAATTTATTGATTTGAATAATTTTGTAATAAACATGGATATGCAAGTATGTTTATGATATGTTGACTTGGAATCTTTTTAATAAGTACCTAGAAGTTATAGCTGGGTGATCAAATAGAAAAACTATTTTTACTTTAGTGAGGAACTTCCATACTGACTCCTTTACTGGTAGGACTAGTTAATATTTCTACAAGTGATGTATAAGGTTTCCCTTTTGTCCATATCAGTGTCAGCATTTCTCATTATTTGTTTCTTGATGACTGACATTCTGACTGGGGCATGATATAATCTCAATGCAGTTTTGATTGCATCTCTTTGAAGCCTGGTGAAGATAAAGCATATATTAGATATATTGTTTTTTTAAGAATGAAGTGATCAAGACTTGCTTGGGACCAATTAAGTTTCTTCAGAGAGCTACAAAATAGATAAGATTCTATACACTTTGGGGGAATATTTGCAAAATGGAAAATTTATCCAAGCACATGGAAATATTATCTAATAAATCAAGCCTGTATAACATATACAACTGGTTCTATGTTGTTTGCTATATGCTATGGGAGTGTAAACTTATAAGCATGACTGGACATGAATCTGCTCAAGGTAATAGCTGGCTTCTCTTACTCTGGATGTTTTGGGAACAGCCAGAAAAAAGAAGCCCTCAGACTCTCATGCCTCCCTTGCTCCAGGATGAGAAGAGGTTAGAGAAAGAGTCAAGATACTTTAAGCTATTCCGTATTCCTCGAGCTAGAATGAGACTATCTTTGTGGCACTATGCCCCTGAGTGAGGGTTCTGAGCATGAGATGACCTAAGTATATTAGGTGTGAGATTTTGTATGTTGTTACACTTTGGAAGCTCTACCAAGTGTTCTTCTGTCTGCAACCTCCCACACAAGCCTACCTTGAATAACCAAACAAAAAATTATCTCAAGCTTTGTCTTAAAATGTATGTTTCTACAGCAGTCTCATAGAGAAGTTAGGATACACAGAGAATTTAAAGCATTTGAAGAAATTCCAATTTTGTTGTCTTCTATTGCTGCTTATGCGGTCTGCAAAGAATCAAACTGCAATTAGGTGGATTATCTGTGTACATTCAGTTTCTGATTTGTTGTATGTTCTTTGTGAATATCTATAATCTATCAATCTCTCTATCCTCTGTCTTCCATAAGGTTCAGTACATTTCTTTAATGACTTTTTTTCAGTTCTGGAAAATTCTTAGCCATTATTTATTTCAAATGTGTCATTTTCAAAGTGAATCTTCTTAGTTTAGCCTTTGCATCTAAAATTCTTTTTTTTATCTCTTTCTGTGCACTTTGGTGTTTCATGGCCATTTTCAATTCCATTAGCTACTGCCTTAGCTTTGTATGAGTTTCCATAAAATATGTGTGAGGGGATTTGAAAGTTTAAATTTCAAAAACTATTTATAAAGGTTCTGAATGGTTCTTATCCAAAATTTCCAGGTGTGTGTGTGTGTGTGTGTGTGTGTGTGTGTGTGTGTGTGTGTGTGTAAGAGAGAGAGATTTCTTGCTTTTGCATTTTGTCCATCATATTGGGTTTTTAATCTGTGTTTATATTTTTAAGGAGGAAAATCTTTAAAAGGGACTTTCTACAAGTATAACTGTGAGTTTTTCAAGGCCTCAGGTGTGGAGGTGAAAGTCCTGTCCTTCTGGGTATTACAGGATTCTTTCTTTCCCACTGGTGAGAGCAACATCTTAAGAATCACATTTTTGCTTTTCAAATAGAGGGGTTTCTTATGTAATCTTGCTTCCATTTTTTATTGCTGCATAGTAGCAACATGGTTAGGAGTTAAAACTAAAACAGAACTTATTGTGTCTTAAATTTCAGTAAAAGG
>PVHP010030495.1:0-21677 GCA_004024765.1 Zapus hudsonius | reverse complement strand
TGATGAAAACTCCTGAGAGGCAAATGGTATTCAAGCTTAATGGCTTAATGGAAAAACAAAATGTGGTATGTTCTTCTCAGGAAGAAAGGAAGAAAAGAAGGAAGGGGAAGGGAAGGAGGGAAAGAGGCAGTGAAGGTGAGAGAGAAGTGACCTACAAAAGAACACATTTTATACAAATCTAAATTCATATATAGTGTGGAAAGTTGCAGAGAGATGAGCTGATTGCAGAGAGGTAAAACAAACTTTTGGGAATGAGGGAATTTCTCTTTTGTGTGTGTATATGTATGCATGTCTGATATGTACAAGTTTGAGGAAGAGAGGGAGAGATAGATAGATAGAGAGAGAGAGAGAGAGAGAGAGAGAGAGAGAGAGAGAGAGACAGAGAGAGAGAGAACGAGAACATGCCTTTTACTGTGTATGTTTGAAGGTGAGAGGACAACCGCTGGTCTACCTCACCTTCCACCTTGTTAGTCTCAAGATTTCTTCTTGTTTACTGGTGCCTATATGGTAGGCCTAACCACAGCTTTCAAAATTCTCCTTTAATCAACTCTCATCTCATTGGTGCTCTGAGATTACAGATGCATACTATCTGGGGTTCTGGGTATCTGAACTCGGGTCCTCACATATGTGCATCAAGTGCTTTACCTGCTGACCCATCTCCCCAGCCTTAGGGAAAAAGTTTCAATAATGACTGAGGTGTTTTAATTGGCTTTTTACATGAGCCCAAACTTATTGATTCTGGAAGATGAATGCATAAAATTTAGTACATGAATATCATACCATAGCATATTTGATATAAGAGAAATTTTCATGATCAACCATAGAGGTTTAGAACAGAATTTTAGTGAACTTCAGCACAACCAAATATCCTCTGCATCACAGAAGTCTCACCTCAGTACTCCAGACTATGAGGTGTATGCAAAGATAAAATGAGACATTAAAATATTCAATAGAAATATTCAAACATACAGTATATTTTTTAAACATAAGAGAACAAGAATGCATATACTAAAAAGAGGGAAGGAGGAAGGCTAAGAGAACGACAGTGGTCAAGTGAATGACAAATAAACTTAATGTAAATCTATAAACTTCATGAATATAGATGTACCTGATTTAAATCTACAGGTTCCATCTCTTCTGTTAACTTGATGGAATATGTTCAAATGGTAAGAGCTACTTTGAGTTGCGCTTTTCTCACAAACCAGTAGCATGACTGATATTTTATGAATATTCAAATATTTTTTCTAGAATCACTTTAATTTATTTTAATTTATATAAAAAACAAAAACAAAACAAACAAAAAAACGTTGTGTCAAGAAGATGGCCCAGTAAGGAAAGAGCATTTGCTGAGCAAGTATGGCAATTTTCATTTAATCCCTGTTACATAAAATATTAATAATAATAATAATATTAAGAAGAA
Source organism: Zapus hudsonius (assembly GCA_004024765.1). Taxonomy (NCBI): domain Eukaryota; kingdom Metazoa; phylum Chordata; class Mammalia; order Rodentia; family Dipodidae; genus Zapus; species Zapus hudsonius. The sequence goes on along the minus strand of PVHP010030495.1, from coordinate 20,257 downwards.
GAAGACATGGCCATGCACACCTGTAATCCCAGCCCTGAAGAGGGCAGATGTGAATATCACTAAGGCTTCTGGAAAGCCTGTCTATCTGAAAAAGGTGGGGCTTCGGGTTCAATGAGAAACTCTGTCTCAGACAAATAAGGCAGAAGAGTGAAAAATGACCATGGGTGACTTCAACTGGCCTCTGTCATGTGTGCATCAGTGCACATCAATATGTTCTCATACATGCATACACCACACACATAGCACAATACTACACACTACATATATCACACACATTCATAAACATGAATCAAGAATAAAACTTGATATTTCCAAAAAATGATAAATCAATTACATAGTCACCTAAGAAAATATTCATATGATTCTTCTCTCTAGCCATACTAAGTATCAATATCTGGTTATCATTTTGGACATAGTTACCTATATCACAAATGATAGTGCAAAATAATATTGTAAGACTTCTTATACATGTATATGTTTATGTTTTGCTTTCATAAGTACAGTTTGGGCCTGTGATTGTTGTTTCAAACAGGACCTCATGTAGCCCAAGCTGCCTTGAACTTGTGGAAGAGATGAAGATTACCTTGAATTTCAGACCCTCCAAAAGGCTGGAATTATGTGGTAGTGCTATCACACTTGGCGTTCATATTGAAAAATTTTAAAAATTGTTTTTCATTGTTTCTATATTACGGACTATTACTTATGATTTTTATTTATTAATTAGCCAAAAGTAATATTGCTGAAATAATACATGCACATTCTCTCTCTCTGTCTCTGTCTCTCTCTCTCACACACACAATAACATATACATGTATATAAATAGTCCCTCCATTTCCTGGGACATTCTGAATAAAAATAAGAAGTTTTAAGTAGATACAGGGAAGGCTTATCATCAGTCTCTTCTATAGTGCCATGACATTTATGTGCTTCTAATATAATCATAAAAATTAATGCAGCCATTATTGAATCATTATTGGTTTATTCATTTTATGTTTGTTGGTTGAAATCTGCACCATGTGCATGTCAAGTGTTCTTTTAGAGACTTTGGTGCACAACATTTTATTCCCAGAGGACAAACTGAAGCACCTAGAAAAGCCAGAGTAATTACTGAGTATTTAAAAGTGCATGCGTGCAAGCAATTATGTTCCCCTGATTCTTACTGTATGATTTAGCCTTTTTTCTTTATTTTTTTAAAGAAAAATTTTCCACATGAGCTAAAGATTATTTCTGTGATGAAAGATGGAGCATAGCATACCGAGACAATTCCAAGCACTGCAAATGTATTTTTACCCTCATTTATTATTAATAGTAATGTTAAAAATAATACAACTTATTGACCACCAGACCTGTGACCAGTATTATTTATGGTAAGAGGTTTGGTTTGTATTATAGTGCATATTCTTATTCTGATATATACATTTAACAGACCCAGAAATTAATGGTTGTAAAACAAAACTCAGTCAAGGTCACAAAATAAGTATGAGATAGAACAGAGATTTCAATGTTTTTCTGCATTAAAAACATGATAATCTCAGAATATTATACCAATTTTAGCCTGGCATTACAGAGCCAGTTCCAGAGTAGCCTGGGCTGAAGTGAGACCCTGCCTCAGTCCCTCCCCCCTATAGAAAGCATAAAAAGTATTATTCTTAACTTTTCCCTTCCCTCCTATGTGCATGATGACCGTAATAAATTTATTTGACTTACCTTGATTGTAGGTCATAAAATGCACATTTGGAAAGGGCCCTGCTTCATTCATGAGGACGGAAGCTGCATAGAGATGCCACTTCAGTCGGTATTCCAAGGCCATCGTTTTTCTGTCCAATCATATTTCTTCATGGTTATCATTGCTTTACTGATTCTAATATAAAAAAATTATATTTCTCCCCCAGGTTTTGGGTTTTCATTTGGAGGGCTTTATGCCCCATATAAATCTCTTAAACTTTTCTCTTGTTAGCCTGTGTTTGATTGTAGGGTGTCAATCATGACCCCTGTGCTGTGCTCCTAGAGAAGACAACGTAGAACAGAAATGATCCGATCTTGCCTGATTGGTGTTTGTGGGACAGGATGGGGGCCATTCAGACATCATATGCATGCATTTACTTTAGTCCGTATTTTTTAATGTGCACAGGTCATGTTATTGACCCTATTTTTGCTCCTCTGTGAAGTAAAAGCATTGAAGTAGTTTGGAAAATTTGGTTTAAAATGACATCTTACTTGCCCTCATAGCAGCCTTGGGTTCTAGAATGAGACTGAGCGTGTCAGTCCTTAACAATCTATCGGAGAAGGATCCATGGGTCCCTAGAGTTTTGCAGACTAGCTACAGGTAGGTAACGTTTGGTGTCAGGAGAGAAAGGTCATCAGCGGTGCAGTCACAGGTGAGTTGCCAATCTACAGCAAATACCCTCTGCCCACGAGCATGCTAATGCATGAAAGGAAGGGAAGCATTCATAGGGAAGAAGAGCGGTGTTAACAGGAGGGGAATGAGAGAGGGCAATTGGATGGAATAAGGTCAAAATCCATTATTGCATGCATAAAAATGTAAAAAATGGAAAATAAATAAGATAAACAAAACAGACTGATAAGAATTATATTTCACAGGATACTTGGCCCAATTCCCTCTAAACTCAAGTACCACAGACATCTCCAGGTCATAGAAGGAGGAGACTGCCACTTAGTATGTCTTTCAAAGGTAAGAGTGCAAAGGAAGAAAATTAAAAAGAATATTATCATAATGAATGAAGTAGGATAGTCAACATAGAAACAATTCTTACCACTTCCTTTGTCTGTGTGGAATTCTTGGAGAAGAAAAACAAAGACAAGTGACGATGTCTAGACAGCTTACTGAAGACTGTGTTCCTAGACTTCTTACAGTTTGGATCAAGAATGTCCCTTAAAAAGTTATGTGTTAAAGGCTTGGTCCCAAGCTTATTGCTATTGAGTGGAAGTGTAGCTTTGGTGGTATTTCCCAGTGGAAGTTCTGGAGGTCACTGAGAGGGTGACCTTTATGGGGATAGTGAGTCCCTCAACGCGTCCTCTCTCTATCATACGTAAACTGAGCAGTTTGGTCCACCACTCACTCTGAGCCATGTTATTCTGTATTGCCAAAGGCCTATGAGCAATGTGGCCATACCACTTATGCAGTAAAATACCAAAAAATGTACAAAAACAAACATTTCCTCTTTAGAAACTTATCATTTCAGAAACTATTTGTATGAGTAGCATGAAATTGACTAATTCAAACACTCGAGTACCTATTTTTAAGGAAAAAAAAAACAAAACACAAGACAACTATAATTTATGTCTTTATGAATGGAAATTCTCTGTGCTCTGTTGTTGAAAAACAAAAATTATTAAGTCATATAAAAGTCTTTCCCCTCACCTCCTCTCTTCCTCAATGCTTCCCTCCCTTTCTCATTTCCTCCCTCCTTATTTAAAAAATAAAATCATTTAATCTAGGAAGCAGAGTGAGATGAAGAGAGGTTCAATTACTCAGGAATATATACCAGCACTTCCTCCCTGCTTAATGTTTCAAATAATATGCTCAATAATTTTTATTGCTCTCACCCCAACCACTTGTTTTTGAGATTTTATAGATCAAATAGATTTTATATATATACAGTTATACCCTTTTATCCCCCTGTCCCTGCTCCCATTTATCTGGGGGGGGGTCCTCCTCAGTGTGGTCATAGTATTCACTATATGATCATGAATTCCTCCGTTAATTCCAGTGGGGTAGTGGGGGACTGTGCCTCAGGGTATTCCTATGCACTCTGTGGCTCTTACAATCTTTCTGCCCCTTCTTCTGCAATGTTCCCTGAGCCATGGCAGAACTGTTGGCACTCTGATTTAGTGTTGAGCCTCTAGATTTCTGCACAGATGGGTTTTGATTGATCACTGTGTCTGCCACCATTGCCCTGGAGCCAGTTGTCATGTTAGCAGTGAAAGTTGCTTCCTCTGCAATTTTTCCTACACCCCAACAGATGTGGTCGAGGTGACATGTTTCATGGTGGGCAGTTTTCTATTGTGATAGTTTGAACAGATGTCCCCCAATAGAATTTATTATAATTGTGTTTATTATAATTGTAAATTGTCTCCAGCCTTCTAGCTGGAGGAGGTATCACTTTGTACTGGCCTCCTGGGATCTGGCCCTTTCTAAATTGGATGCAAAATACTAGGGATACATATGCAAAAAAGCAGCTAGAACCCAAGTCTGGCAATTCTTCTATTTGTGAGTTACAGTGTGCTTGCTTGCTTCTGAAGGTGCTGGGTCTCAGTCTCTGCTTTGATCTGTGAAAGGGAGCCAACCTTTTCCTTAACTTTCCCTGGATCTGTTAGTTCAATAAATACTTTCCTCCCCCAAATTGTGCCTAATTTGGAGATTCCTCCCAGAGGCATGTGGCTGACTACGACATCTATCTTTTTGCCTTATCGATAGATATTGGTTCTCATCTGATTTTTTTCTGTCTTCTGTAAAATAAAGCAGATTCTCTAACCAAGAGTAAGAGCAGCCTGGGTTAAAGAGTATATGTAAAATTATTTGAAAGACTTTGTGGTGTGTGTAAGAATTTTTGTGCCTTGATGGTATCTGGAAAGGTAACATGACTTAGCTTCCTCTACTCTTTTCTTTTAAATATCTTTATTATTCAAAAATAGAGCATTGTATGGGCAAATATTGTGTTGGTATCCCATTTCCCTCCTTCCTTTCCCTAACACACTGAGTAACTTCCTCAGTGGAGATGCTGGATCAACCTGTGGGTTTGGGGGTTATGACAGTAGTCAGCCAGCCCTTCCCCCTCTGTGTGTTATTGCTGAGGGGGTACAGTTTCTGGATATTCTCCCCCACTATGGATCTAGCATTCATTCGGCCCCCTCTTCCACTCAGTTCCCAGAGTCATGGTGGGTGAGTTTTAAATCTGCTTTATTGTATTCTCTGTATCTGCTTTGGGATGAGCTTCCTCTACTCTTGAAGACAGGTAAAGTCCTCTGTCATTCTGTCATTTCTCCATCATCTCATTAAAGTTCTCTGAAGTAATTATCATATTTCCAATATTACAAGACAGGAGACAGTGCAGTAGTGAAGTTATCTTCTTAATGAATAGCAAATATGATGTTAAAAATGGTCACCCACTAATTTAAATCATATATTCTAATCAGAAAGTCAGAATAATATAATGAGAAAGGGAGTTTTCTTTGAAATCAACAGGCCTTGTCATTGCCCATTTCTAGTGCACTGAGTTCATCTTATAAATTTGTATTTGTATATTTGTGTGGTGAGTGTCTTTGTATGTATATATGTTCGCATCTGTGAGGCTACATTTGTGCATTGAATTGTGCGCGTAAATATACTTGTGTGTGAAGATCAGAGATTGACATCAGGTGTATTCTTCAATAACTCTCACCTTGTTTTTGAAACAGGATCTCTCGCTGAACCTGGATCTAACCCACTTGGCTATACTAGATAGCCATCAAAGTCCCAGGACGCTCATGTCTCCACCTCCCCAGCAAGGGGTTACAGACTCATACCACTATGACCGGCATTTACATGGGTATGCGGGATCAGAACTCAGGTCCCCATGCTTGAGTTACAAGCACTTTACCCACTGAGCCAATTTTTTTTTTAAAAAAAGACAATAATTAGTTTCTATTTATCAAATGTTATATCTAAGAAAAAGTTTCTGATATTATCAGCCACTGTGATATGTGGAAATGTTTTATACTAGTAACCCTCCAAACATTTTAAATACTCTGAAAGCTTATTTGAAAGAAATGATTGGATAAAAATATTCTTGGATATTTTATTATGCTGTTAGACCTACTCAGACACAAATAATCACTTTCTACTCAACTAATTGTGCTTTTCCAAAGCTTTTGGTCTTCATGGACACTGTAGGCAGAAAACTGTACCGTCAAAACAAAGCTACTAGCTGTCTCCTCTGCTTACCCAGGTTTTTATCACTAGCCATTTCAAAAGAAATCTGCACAGTGGCTATGAAGATGCCTATTGGGAAGCCAAAGGCAAAAATCACCTCTCCTTAAGTGAGGAAATATGTGACAAGTATGCCACTTAAAATTATAAATTAAAACGCCTTGGGCAAGGCTGGAAGAAGTAAAACAGAAGTAAAGTGTTGCTGAAAGTTAAGTATATAGCATTTATTTAGAGTTATAGGTATGAGTTGTGAGTGAAGGAGAAGACAATGGAAATTGGTTAGAACAAGCAGCACAGGATGTGACAGAATCAACTAAATTTTATTACTAGGTCCTGTTTAAATACCTAAATACTCCCTACTGTTTTCTCCATAGCATCCTTGTAATAAAAGTACACATATCATACCAGTATTCACAGAAGACGGATCTGGACCAATCCTGAGCTAATTGCCAACCTAATCATCATTTGATCAAGGCTGATTATGTAACACCAACCTCAAGCTTCTCTTGCCTACACACTTCCATTGCCACATAAGTTCTTCCAAAGACTCAGTAAGGAGGCTAGGCTTTGTCTTCCTATTCTAGTTATTTTGATTAAAGTTTCAAACTTCCTCCATGTCAAAATGCTGACGGTCTCACATGCTATAGGTCTTGGGGTACTGGCACCCACCACAGAATCATGAATGCTTTAGCTGGTTCATGTCAGTAAAATTCTCCAAAGTAATCCTTCCCACCCGGTGGCTCTTATATTTTTTTCTTCAATGTTCCCTGAGACCTGCAGGGTGTGTTTGATACCTTTGCAGTAATGAGAAAAGAAAACAGAGGAAGGATTACCTTAGAAAGGAAAGAGTCCCCAGTGGAATGGAGGCAGGGTAGAGTGGGGGGGAGAGGAAAATAGGGTGGAATATCTGTGTGAGCTTTGGGGTACTGGGAGGGATTTTATTCCATAAAGATGCAGGAGAAAACAGGTATGTAGACCTCAACTTCGGGGTCCTTGTCCAAAATAACAAAGAATTGAAAAAACAGAGTCAGGGAAGGGTAAATTTTGAATCATAAGGTTTTGTAGGGAGCATGAGGATCCAGAGGGAAGGCTAGCAAGGATGCCCAGGCCAAAAGAATTTCTCTTCTTCCCAGCTCAGCTGGAAAGGAAAAAGGAAACCAAAGGAGACTTACAAATTTGTGCTAGGAAAGATCAAAAGTAGATTCGCATGTGTGGTTTATGAGATTTATATAGATCAACCATCCAATTAGGGTGAGCCTCAACATCAGACTCAGGTGTATAAGGGAGACAGACACCTGATTGGCTCGGGGATCAGGAAAATGACTCAGTTAAGGCTAGCCCTCAAGTGTGCTGGACCCAGGAAAACTTGAGGAAGCAGAAAGCTGCTGCCAGGCAGCATTGCTTACAGCCATCTTCCATGAAACTGGATCCGACATTGGTTCTATACCTCCCAGGGCAAGCAAGCTGGCATATGTTTGGGCCACTGTCCCCAGCTAACTACCTATAAAAAAGCTATGTTGTTGCTATTTTCTATCTTTATGATCAAATTTTACAGTGTGTTTATATGGTAAAGTTCAAACTTTTAACCCCCCCCTTCCTGTTTTTCCACCTGTTCAGCTGATTTCAAGTGCAAGGTTGACCTAATTAGTTGGGTCCACCCTGTTCCTTAGAATCTGATGCTTGGTTTTGGGACTCATAATCCTCTCACATAATCCTATTAATTAAAGTATAGGAAATAAATGGATGACGTGGCTTACTCAAGGGACGACAGCAACCTCAGATCAGAGTCAGAAGGTAATTTTTTTCACTGTCTAATTATTATAAATAACTACACTTTGGGTTATTGTTAATAATAGGTATTTCTCTCAGAAATACATGTTACAAAAACATTCATAATTATTCTTGGGTGGGGTTGATAAGTAACATGGTTATTATAGCAGGAAGTTTAATTTCTCACAGTTTCCAATTACCTTACCAATTTCAACATATTTTATAAATAATTTCTACTGCATTTGCATTCTCTTTCAAAGGAATCTGTCATGGGATTCGTGTTTTTTCCCCAAATGACAAGTTGCAAATGAGGTATTTTCCTTTAAAATGTTTTCAACTTTGGGAAATAATTTATCCAGGCAGGGAACCCTCCTCTCTGACCCTAACACATGGGAACAGAGAACCTTCATCATCAAGCTATAGTTTGATGCATTTCAAAGAAATACCAAAAAGAAAATTAGCATTACAAGATTTTTGCTTTCAGTAAGAGGGAAGAAATATTATTATCCTAAGATTTAGAATTTGGCTAGAGTGAGTAGTCCTAGTGGATAAATCCCTTTGGCATTTATATCCCCTGGAGTTGAATGCTGATTCAAAATTCTCTCTCTGCTAGTTATTGTTTTACCTTTAACAAAATACTTGTTGATAAGAGATGGTAATGTAATTCAAAACATTCTTGCCATCTAATTGAATATCACATTTCAAAGTAACTTTGTCCTATACAACCCTTCTTAAGGAAAAAGTTATAAGTATGGACATTGCCTCTGACAAATAGAAGAGAAATTTTACTTTTGAAAGTATGAAATTCTACAGCATGCAAAACCATGAGTTCATGATGAAACTAGCATTAACATATTTTTTATGTTGAACTGTGAGTAAAGGAAGTGGTGTTCAGCACTAAGTGAGACATCACTTTCAGACCCTCCAAGGCTCAGGAACCATTGCAGAAGAGGTGGCAGAAAGAATGTAAGAGCCAAACGATGGGGAAGAGTGCTTTTTCAATACTGTCTTCCAGACACAAAGTGGTGTTCACAACCAAACCGTGGCTGATGCTACCTACACAAAACCTACAAAATAAGAGAGAAAAAATGATGACATCAAAATAGACTACAAAAGAAGAAGGGAATCAGTAGAGGGGACATATAGGAACAGTAAAAGGAAGGTAATAGGAGGGGATTGTGATCATGGTATAGTACCTGTTTATAGAGAGTTTCTCATTGAAATGATAGAATAAAGAAATGAGAGTAAATCAGATTTCTCTGTCATTGTGGGACACTGGGCTACCTTTCCTGATGACAGGTGATCAATACCTATTCATGTCAGGCAGCTTCACTATACACCTGAGTCCAGCAGTGATTGTCCTCGAATCTACTGTCCATGGGGTCTCAATGATATCTCCAGGTATAGATACTTCCTCCTTCTTTCAATGAATAGAAGACAAATATCAAATTAATCTTATCTCTTAGGGAAAAAACTCTTTGATATAGAAACTCTGGGGACGTTCTATTTTCAAACATCACATCTCTTTATCTGACCATACCACACCTAACAGCTTGTCTCCAAGTGTTGTGCTATCAGTAGAGTGTGTGTGAAATTACAGATGAAAAGATTTTGCTTATAATATCATAGATACGAGATATGAAATTTATGTGATTTTTCTAAGATATTTTTCTTGAATGCTTGATGGTTGGACCTTTAGGGCTGTTCTGTTATTTGGCTTTTCTCATAATAGTTTATTTTTTTGTATTTTCAGTTGATCTGAATTAATTACTATATTTCAATTTTGTACCACTGCTTCTATCTCAAAAACTGTATACTATTGAGGCTTGAGGCTTAGAATATATTACTGCAAAGCAAGGCACACTGGCATGTCAAGATGTCAAGCAGTTTTAAGTGAAGAAGAGTGGCTTTGAAGCCAAGTTTCTCTGAACTTCGTGTTTGCTTTCTCCTGCTCCTGTTCTCCCATAAAGGAAGTCATAGAATCTGTTTTCTTCTCTTAGGCAGCTCATAGAAATTTGAACCTCTGGTTTTTAAAGCAAGTCATAAGACATAAAACACTACCCTTCCTCCCTTCCTATGAGTCATCTCATTGTAGGGCAGTGCTTGTGCCCTTTACTGAGGACAAAGCCAACCTACAGAGAGGGCAAAGGTAGCTTGAGCAGGCAAGCCTGAGCACACTTCTTTCCTCAGAATTACTCCCATAAGGTTGATAGATCACAACCTATGTCCAAGCACTTTCTGCGTCGCTCTGTCTTTTCCTCAAACCTCCACATAAAAAAAGAGTTTCTTGAGTCTTCACAATCATTTTATGCCACATAAAAATTTACATGAATTTGCAGTTTTTTATTGCTTGGTAAACAACTGTCTCTTGTGACAGAAATGGTAGACATAGAAAGCCCTGCTAGGTAAGGAAGGACATCATGCATTTTTGACTCTAAAATACTTTTCAAGTCATAGATAAGCTTTTAAAAAGGGTTCAAAGCATCAGTAGGAATTGGATAGTGACCTTTGAGTTCTGTCCAGTGCAAGAAAGGCTGAGCTCCCTTACCATGTCCCTCATCAGATATAATGTGGCAGGCAGGGTCCTTCAGTCACACTAGCATCAGACATGGTTAATTTCAGGGATCTATTGAATTCAACTCTTTAAGAACTAGACCATCCATTGTAATACAGCTGCTGACAAAAGGCTAAAATGTAGGCATATGTCTGAACATAGTCTTGCTTAGAGCTTCCTAAAGCTTCAGCTCAAAGCCAGTAGGAGACCATTATTGTCCAATACTAATAGACCAGGCAGCAAGACTTTAGCTTCTAACTGATGTACAGATGGATATTTTCATCATTTGCTAATAATTCCCTTGAATGTAAATGATCAAATCGTCCCTTATACAGGTTTATAATTGTATCCTTCATTCGTATACCCTCTATGTCCTTGAAAGTGAGAATTCAACATTAACTAATTCTTGGAGACAGAAGAGAATGGGAATAATGGACAAAGTTGAAGATGTAAGAAAAAAAGGAAAGAAAAAAAAAGAGAGAATTCCATAGACCAGAGCTGCAGGATTCAAGTTTTTAGGGTGTCAATTAAAAAAAAGTGCAAATGCCAATATCACTTAAGTTGTAAGTTAGTTAAACTAGATATCATTTCATGATTAGGAAAAAAATGACCAGATGACAGTGATAATTACACTTCTTTGTGCAGGTATACCCACATTAGAAGTAAGCATTTACTTGATACATTAGCTCCATGTGAAAAACCTTTTAGTTCACTTTAGTAAAATTGCATCATAATTTCACAAGTATTTTGAAAATATAGAAGAATGGACTTGAACTATTTTTTAAACTAATTTGTCATTTTATAAACACATGCTGAATGCAGAGAGCTAAAGGTCAGAGTCCATTCTTGCTTGAAACAAAAAAGAGATTAAAGGGTTGAAATCCATATTGCAGTCAAAAATGTGTTCAAAAGTTCCCTCACAGTATCTCTGAAAGTCTTAGCATCACATAAATGCTGACTGCATCTCCAAGTGCTGTCGATTCTTTACCTTAAAAATAGATTTGAATTCATTTACCACAGGGCATAGAGGAAAGGAGAATAAGTCAGGAGGATCTCAAAGTGGAGATGCTTAGACACAAGAGACAGAAGACAAGCAGGAGGTAAAATGTAATTTTGAGAGAAAAAAATCATAAGATTGGATTTTTCGGTATAATTTTTCTGAAAATGCAATTTGTAACAAGTTATATTGTCTGTAAAAGAATCCCTACTGCACTTCTAATGTGCTTTTTTAGTATCTGAAACATAAAAGCACATCAGAATACCTCATGTGCAAACCGTGGCATTAAACAGATTAGAGAAACTAAATGTCATACAGTAACATGGTCGGTGCTTGTGTGGTTAATTTGGTAGAAAGGCAGAGAGTCGCTGCAGGAAACACTTTCTCTAGTTATGCACCCTGCAGCTAAAATTCCTTGTATACCTTTTTTTTTTTGAAGGAACAATAACTTTGCTGAAGTGATAAATTTAAAGCTTATGTGATTTTTTGGATTGGATCTCAGATGAATTGCTCCTGAACTGGGATGTATATTCAGAGAAATGGATGTTAGAGTGGATATGGACCCTCAGCAGACTATAGTCCTCCTGTCCTAAGCCTTTCTGTGCTGGCCTAACTGCTGTTATCTGTCCCTAGGTCATCAGCACTTCTGATAGGACTGTGCTCTTTTCTTCAGCCTCCCCATGTACCTAACACTTGTCTTGATTAATTATAGGTGTTTATTAGTTATAGGCAATAGTAGCAATGCAAACATCTAAGGTTGTCTAAAACTTCTTATCGGGGCTGGAGAGATGGCTCAGCGGTTAAGGCACTGCCTCCAGTGCCTAAGGCCCTGGGTTCAATTCCCCAGGATCCACATAAACCAGACCCACAAGGTGGTGGCCCTGGTGCATTCTCTCTCTCTCTCTCTCTCTCTCTCTCTCTCTCTCTCTCTCTCTCTGAAAATGAATAAATAAAATATTTTAAAGCTTCTTATCATTTTTTAAAATTTTATTTATTCATTTTCAAGCAGAGATAGATAGAGAGAGAGAGAGAGAGAGAGAGAGAGAGAGAGAGAGAGAGAGAAGGAGAGAGAGATATAGAGAGATAGCACCAGGGCCACCACCTTGTGGGTCTGGCTTATGTGGGTCCTGGAGAATTGAACAGGAGCCTTAGGCACTGGAGGTAAGTGCCTTAACTGCTGAGCCATCTCTCCAGCCCCCTTCTTATGAGTTTTTGACTTCTGACTTTTTCAAAGAAGTATTTACTTGACAAAATTTTGTGTATGTTCAAGCTGTACAATGTGATGACCTGCAATACCTTTATAGTACAGAGTGATTAGGAGCACAATCAAATTAAAACATCCATCATCACTCCTAGTTACTATTGTGTGTGTGTTTACATTACTTGAACATATAAAATCTGTTCTCATATCAAATGTAAAAAATATATTAATAACTATAGTCAACATGTTAAATAATTGCTCTCTGATACTTACCCCTCTTATAAATGAAAGTTGACAAGTGTCCCACACTCTTGGCAACTATGCTTTTACTATTGTTTCTAAGCTTAGCACATCTTTTTCGGTTTCTTGGTCCTCTCTTAGGCACAAGAAGTACATTTTTTTCTTCATTCACTTAAAAAAATAATAATGCATTGAGAATTGACATTATCCGGCCAGTAGGTCAGGAAAGTTAAATTGGGCATCATGTATTCTCCATGGGTCTTAAAGCAAAGTCCATCACTCCTGTTAATTAGAGCCTTCTGTGTGGTTTCTCACCGAAATCACCTTGGTTGCTTCTCCTGCTCTCACCTGATTCTAATTAGTCCCATTGGAACATTAGCCCAGCTCCCTCCCCCAGCCCCGTTCCGACCTCATGATTCATCTTATTAGAAAAACTGATCAGTGGGCTCTGAATATCTGCTAGGTAAGATGTACAGTCATGAGCTCCACCACTAAGCAGTACGCTAATGATAAAGAATGGCCTTCCTTGTGGCAAGCATTATAGAGTATCCTTGCCTAATGCCCTTTAACTTGGGTAATTAAACACATCAACAGTAGAGATAATTTTTTCACAGTGGGGGTTAAGGAAACTGGAACAACAACCCAAAAAGGATATCCCTTGCCCTGGCAGAGCTGACATCTCTATAAAACATTTAAACAGGCTTAATGAAGGTGCTTTCCATAGTGGGGACTAAGCAGTAAGTATTCTCTTGGCCCTTGAATTCAGAAAAAATGCCATTGTAGGAACTTTTAAACTTGGGTAGCAATACATAGTAGCAATTTTTTTTCCAGATATGCCCACATTCTCATTTTTGGAACATGTGAATCTATTACCTTACATGACCAGAGGGACTTGGCAAATGCAATTATTGTTTTTGGACTTTGAGATGGAGAGAATATCTTGGATTATCTGAAGGAGCTAAATGTAATCACAACTTTTAAAGGCTATGGCCATAGGGAGAGGTTATAAACTCAGACCATTAGAGGGGAGTAAAGCTTCTGGTTCTTCAAGTGAGTTGCATGAATTGCAGAGATTTAATTGTAAGGACACAGTCTCTCCCAGCCCCAGGGAAAAGGTGTGGCCTGCTCTATACCATGAGGTTAGCTCCTTGAGACCCTCTTTCTTTTAGAGTACCAAACTACATCATTAAACTTTAGTATTGCTTTTAAGTCACAAGGATGTAATAGTTTCAGTAGCAATAGAAAATTTATATAATTTAGAAAAAGGTAGCCTCAACTGAGAGTCAACAAAACGTCTACTCAAAGTTACATTGCTGGTTCCCATTGATGTTTAATAAATAATACAAACTAGAAAATTACTTATGTCAATGAATAATGATAATTATATTAGCTAAGTTTTGTGTTGTGACTTCCTACTGGGGGAATAACTTGAAAGATGAAGGATATATTTTGGCTCATTTCTCTAGAAGTCTCTATCAAGCATGAATTCTGTCGCAGTCAGCCACACGCCGCTGGGATGAATCTCCAAACCAGGCACAGTTTATGGGAGGAAACGATTTGTTCAAGCTACAGATACAGGGGAAGTCCTATAAAAGTGAAAGAGGCTGGTCCTCTTTCAGAGGCCCAAGCAGAGAGAAAAACCCATTACCAACACCACACACAGAATAGGGAATAGGCAGGAGGGCCAAGGAGAGAATTCCTTCACCTTTATATAGCCCTAGGGTGGGGTCTTGCAATTCTATCCCAGACTTAATGGCTTCCTGAATCTCTGGAATTTCCTTCCTGCACTGCCCACACAGGAAAGGATGTTTACTTCTAGCTCCTTTGAGCTTCTTTACATCCTGCCCCCTACTGAGAGGCTGCCTTCCTCTGAACATCCTCAGAGACCCACCCAAGATTACTTGAAAGGTCAAGTTGACAACAAAACTTAACCATCACAGTTTCAAAGGCACAGACCTATGTAGGAGTTCAGGGCAGAGCAGAGGAGCCCATGTCATAATGGACAGAAAATGCAAGAAGGGGTCATGCTTGATGGATTTGTCAAGGACAAATCCCCAGAGGTCGACTTCCTCCATATGTGGACCATCTCTTATTTTGTACCTGTTCTCAATAATGCATGGCATGAAACATTCCAAGGATGACTCCTTTCATTAAATTGTAATACAGCTGACCTAATGTTACCTGCAAATACCATCATGGACACTCCAAGATGTGTGCTTTACTAGTCCTTTAGTATTGATTAATGCAATCCATTTGATGATCAAGATGTTCCATCACAGTAACTTCTGTCAATGACCTTCTATGATAAATGACTGCTATGACATTTTCTGATACATTGTGTATTGATGAGAAAATTCAATTTCATTTATGTAAACTTCTGAGTAACACCATATAGCTATAAATTGAAAATTCAAATCTGAGCTTGTTTGACATGCTAGCTTCTGTGCCCACAAAATAGAACTAATTTCTTTAACTGTGAAACAGGCTTCCCAAATAGATTTCTTGAAAGGTATTTTTTCCAGAAAGTTCTGCTTCGTAGAATTTCTTAATGGTGATCAGTAAATCACACCTATCTCTTAAAAAGTAGGAGAAAATAATAATAATAATAATAATAATAATAATAATAATAATAATAATAATGTACTTTGATCATTCTTGAGGAGTAGTAGGTAAAAATTAGGGAATGCATATATGTAAATTATTAAATATGTCATACTGAAACTTTTTTCAATTATTTTACACTAGTAAAGCATAATTCATCTACTTTCTTCTTGAGAAACAAAACAAACGGTAGGGGTAAGATGCCTGATAGTGAGAGATAACTTCTACTTTACTTTATGTAGCTCCTATAGATATTAGATCTCTGCCTAATCTAATAAATATGTTATTCAAAATAAATATGAAAGGTGTGTACTATTCATAGGCTATGAAAAAGAAGCACATGTGATTCAAGAAAGGGAAGTTCACTTTTTCAGTGACGATGATTTTCTTTCACTATGTATTTCACAATATGAGCCTAGTGCACATTGGTCATGTGCACACCTTTTCCCCACCCCCATTCATCTGAGAGCCCTCCTCAGTGGGGTTTTTGGTATTCACCGTGGGGCCATGAATGATCATATCTTTATATGGGGGGAATGGCTCAGGATATACCTTCCCAACCTGTGGCTTTTTGGCTTTTACAATCTTTCTTCCCTTTCTTCTGCAATGTCCTCTGAGCCATGATGGGTGTGTTACAAGTCACCTTTAGTGTTGAGCTCTGTATCTTCAGGATTTCTGCTTCAGAAATCATGTTTCAAGAATGTTTCAAGTGGGATATAAATCACAAAGGCTGGAGGAGTTTTTGTGAAAAGTTTTCTTGTACATTTTTTTTGTCCAGAACTTTAGCTTTATTTGCAAAAGTTCCTTAACAATCAGATGAGAAGTGCAGGGCATCTTCTTGGAAGATGTCTAAAGAGAGTATTTTGGAAATTAGAATCATAGGAATAGAGATAATCACCATGTTAGAAAGGCAACATCATTCCCCAGATGCAAGGTTATCTGAGAATAAAGAAAATGTTAATGCATGTTTTCCAACAGTGAGGCTTGAACCTGTGGCTTCACTGAGATTTAGACAAGTGATATTCTAGCACTCCTGTCTCACTAAACTGCCAGGCTGACTTTGAACTCAATCTGTAATGCAGACAGGTCTACAATTTGTGATTCTTCTGCCTCAGTTTCTTAAGTACCTGGGATTAGAGGCCATCAATATTAGGCTGAGTTCCAAATTATTTGTCTACTTGAATTTTAGGTTTATAGAACAGATAACTTCTCACATAGCCAGTTAAATGTGTTTCCCCTTTTACTCACTTTGTTTTTTGCCACAAAGTTACATTAATGATTTTCTTGTCCATTTAAATACTATGTTTTGAAAATGTTCTATGTAGTTAGTGACTTTATTGGCTAACAACCATGATTAAAGGTCACAAAATATACATTTCATATCAGAATTTTCTTTTAGCACAAAGTCAGTAGCAATAAGTTTGGAAACAATGTTAGTTTTCTGAGAACTAGGAACTCATCAGAGATGGGTTCACACATGTACTTTTATAAAATGAGATAGTATTTCAAGGCATATGCTTACGCAGAATTTGACCTATATTATGATAATATATTTGAATACCAATATCATTGTGTGGTTTTTGGCAGAGGTCTCGCCATTTTTCTATGTTCTTCAATCCAACAGTCACCTATAAAAAAAGTCTTTATTTCTTTCCAAGTGTGGATAATGTTCTGCTTCCAGATGGATATTACATTATGAAAACTGAAAATCTAGATTTGCATGACAAGTGGTATCAAATATAAACTAATATTCTCTCCTTATCCCCCTCATCTGATATGTATAACTTATATAACAATGTGCTATTTAAATGCAGTTCTAACTTACATCTGATGAAAGAGAGATGGGACATAGTATTGGTCTTGTAAATCAAGACACTCCTTTTCCTTAAAAGGTCAGGCACTGCCACACAATAATGAGGCAGAAAAAAATAATTGTGCATTTTTAATGAGACCATTAGGAGTAGTTATATATGTGCCTGTAGAGAAGCATTGTGAATCTATAAAAATGCAGGTAGTTAAAGAATACAAATAATAGAATTTAAAAAAAAACAACAAAGAATTTTAAAATTTCTAAAGAAAATGTGATGCCAACTACCATGTGAACACTGGTATTACCTAGCCATCCTTGAAAGTCCGGGTTCAAACACACTGAACATGAAAGTGAAGTATTAAGCACTTTTAGTCAGTATCTTTTATATTAAAGGATTTACACTGGAATCGAGTCTTTATTATTGACTGTGAATAGCTGACTTGCTAATAAGAAAAACAGAAAAGAAATAAAACAAATACAGAGTAATGACTTTATTGGTTAACCACCCATGATTAATAGTCATAAAATATACATTTCATATCAGAAGATTCTTTTAACACCAATTCCCTAGCAAAGAATTTTGAAACAATGTTAGTTTAGACCATCACAGAGGGTCTATACTTATGCAAAATCAGAGTTACCAAAAACCTACAGTTGGAAAATTTAATTTGTAGAACAATTGCTTCAACACTTTCAAACACAATAAGAAAGATTATGTGTATGATCTACAAGGGAAACCATGAAGAGTCCCAGGGCTACAGAAGGTCCTCCATTTCCCTGTAACCTTCTTTCTTTCCGTATGAGTTAGCTTAATTCCTATGTTCCTAAAGGAAATTACTTTCACCATTGTCTCAGCTTGTGAGGAGGAAACCTGTACTAAAAAAGATTCTCCTACAGTGAACTGAAGATGATTATATATATGCATATATATATGCATATATATATACATGTATCTGAATTTGAATAAAAATGTTCTTTTCTGAAATCATCAGAGAACATACATAGATATTTATGAGTAGACTGAGGGGTCAGGTAACGATAATGAACTCCTATAATAACTGTAGAAAAGACAGAATAGTTTTTGTCAACTTATGACGGTCAGTCCTCTCTGCAGAGGCAACCCCTCCCCCTGAGTGGGAGGTGTCTAGTTAGAGCTAAAACCTAGGTGCTAAAACTGATTGGTCAAATATAAACCAATCAGCTGTCTCTTTAGCTCACCTGGGAAGAACTTAAATTCTCTTCCCTAGAGGAAGTGGGCCCTCTTCCCCCACATGGCAATGGAGTAGAAAGACTGCAGGATTTCCAGGCCTTAGGAAGGTAAGGCCTATCTCCCACCCCAGCTATTGACTGGGGTGAGGGGCAGGCTACAGACTTTTTCTCTCATGAATCTCTCTTTCTCATAAAGGGAGCTTTCTGTTACCTTTTCCTTGGCTGTTTTATTTAGCTAAATAACATAAGTTCTGTTAAAACTCTCGGACACATGTTCTCCCCACACTGGTGGCTGGAGAAATCTATAACTTCCCACATGGTGACTAGAAATTTCCCCATCCAATTCCCCATTTCCCAATTCACTAAATTAGAATAAATATATAATCAAAATTTAATTCTATCCCTATGTACAATTCTTTGGCATTTGAGGACATGAACTCGGAATAGGAGGAGGGGAAAGGGAAGATTCCACAACTCTCTCTCTCTCCATATTGCTTACAAATATTAATTATCCACAACCCATGTCAAACTGGATAAATATGATTCCTGACCTAAACACATGACAAAAACCACAATGTATACACACACATATGTACATATACATACATACATATATATATATATATATATATATATATATATATATATATATATATATATATATATATATATATTCTCTTCCTTCTTCCCTTCTTCTTTTTCTGTTATTTGAATCCAGAAGATGGATTCTTTTGTTACAAATTAGATGACACTGGTAAGGGGACAGTGTGAAAAGAACTACTGATTCATGACAAAGATCTAATTCAGGTAACATAACCAATGATCAACCAGAAACTGTAGGAGTACAGAGCCTCCTGCCTTTTGTGATGCCAGCTTGGAGCCAAGCCTGGCCTGAGCTGCCCTAGGGTGGACACTGTGAGGAGAAACTTCTTTACATGTTATAAGGGTATGAGAGGAGGGAGTGTACAAGGAGAAAACTCTGATTTTTTTATTTTTTTGTCCCCAGTGAAGAGCAGACAGAAACAAGGGTGAGGGGCATTGTCACCAGGACCTCAAGGAGTGGTGGGGAAGAAGCAGGGCCTTTGTCATCTCTTTGGGCTTGAAGTCCTTGCTCCACAGATTGACCCTCTGTGGCCAACTGGCTGCCACCTGCAGAAGTTTCTAGATACCTCCGATATGACGTCTCATGGTGATAGAACCTGGAAGTGTCAGAGGATCGGGGTAGGGGGAGTTCCAATCTGGAGAGCCAGGAAGGGAAAGCCACAAAGCAGCTTTTTAGTTTTTCTCTAGTCCTATTTTCTTTTGACTCTACATTGATCCAGTTGTCACCAGTGAGTGTCAAGTGGCCAGATAAGGGATAGAAACAGACGTGGCCCAAGCTACATGTTGATGCAATGTCCCTGTGAAAACAGGCACTGTTGTGTTTCTTTTCCATTTTTGACCATGTTCTGTTGTTGTTGTTGTTGTTTCAAGGTAGGATCTCACTCTAGCCAAGTCTGACCTGGAATTCACTATGTAGTCTCAGGGTGGCCTTGTACACACAGAGATCCTCCTACCTCTGCCTCTGCTGAAATTAAATGTGTGTACCATAACGCCGGGCTTAAACTTTTTTTTGATCAGTCTACCTCCTATAGATATTCTTGTTTCTCTACACGTTTATGCAAAGTCCCTGTGAAAACCCACCACTAGTAAAAAAAAAAAAAAAAAAAAAAAAAAAAAAAGCAGAAGGAAACGTTATTGGCTGAGCTGACATTCTTGCAGACTCTCTTTGAGAAACTGTGCAGAGGGCATGAATAAACAGAAGAGAAAGGCAGCCCTATTACTTCTGGCCACTCTGTGCAAAGTCAACCTTTAACCAGCAGAGCAGGCTTTTAGTTTGATTAATACTTTAATTTTGCAGCAAAGAAATTACAAATTGAAAATATCTATTAGGTCATCTGGCTCGG
>PVHP010030494.1:0-21626 GCA_004024765.1 Zapus hudsonius | reverse complement strand
GCCTGCACAGAACAGCAAATTGGAAAAGGAAGGGGCCTGCTGCTATGACAACCTTTGTGTGATAAGACCTGCTGTACTCTTAAGTTTCTAGTTCCAGAACCCTGGTGCCTCAATCTATTGGCCTTCTCTTAACTTCTTTCAAAGTATGTTCCTGCTTGAGCTACCTTATACTGGCTTGCACAGCATGAAACCAAGTACCCTGGACCACTCAGCATTTCCTGTACCTAGTCTCCCACTATTTCCTCTTCTCCTGGCTACAAGTATGGTAGGAGCCCTTCCTGTAACTCTTTTACTCTCTTATTGGTAACCTCTAATTTTAACTAAGTCACCAGGTCGGGCCTCTTTTCCAGGCTCTAAACTTAGATACCCAGGATATTGCTCAGCTGTGCCCAGATGTCCCTCACACTCCTTACAATTAAAGCATCAATACTGAATTCAAGGCTATGGTTTTACTAGTATTGTAGACTCAGGAATCAAACCACCATCCACTTGGTTATGTAAGGCAGAAATCCAAGCCACGCTTCAGAGGGAAGGCGACCACTGTGTCTCATCCAGATAGCATCCTCAGCGCCTCTTGAACGCACCTTCTTCTCTCCGTCTGACTTCTGATCGCTTCACCTACATCTGGTTTGGCCTTTTGTCTTCTGGCACATCAGTCCCTACTTCTAAAACACCAATCTGATTGGATTATCCTTGCTTCTTTAAAGATAAAGCTCAAAACTCCTGGAACAATCTGCTGATGATTTCATCCCTATTCATCTTGCCAGCTTTGTCTTTCACCACTTCATAAATGGGCCTTTAGATCTATCCATGCTAACATGTTACAGTTGCTGAGGTACCAAACTTGCCCTGGACTCTGAGCCTTCACATCTGATGACCACTCCTCCGGATAAGTCTTGCATACACATCTTCAGAAGCTAACCCTGACCTTACACACATCTTCAAAAGATAACTCCAACCAATTCAGCTCCATATCTCCTCTTCCTGGAAGCTTCCTTAACTATTACTCAGTAGTTGCCAACTGGGGATATAACTTCCAACCTTTTGCATGTTTTCACAGGCCTTTTTATGATGTCTGGTGATTGTCATCGAATTCTGCGTCTCTTCCAAAAGACCCCAGTCCTTAATGGAAGAGATGGCGTGTTTCTAATGCAATCACACAAAATTTAGGGACAGGGATATGTTCTGAGAAATGTGTCATTAGGTGACCTTGTTATAAGACCATCATACAGTGCATTTCCATAAACTAGGAAAGCTATGATGTCACTAGACAATAAAGTTTTATGGACCATCATCATATATGTCACGTGTCACTGACTGAAATGTCAACTCTGCAGCACATGACTGGATTTAAATTCACAATGTCTGCCACTCAGGAAAGGATTTTTGGATATAGCATACTGAAATCCCCAGCAGGGAAATAACATAGAAAAAAGCTGAAAATCTCAAAAATTAGAATATTTTTCTTTTCTTCTGATGTTGCTATGAAAATGAGAAGGTGAGGTGTTTCCTGCTATTTATGCAAGAGTTATGTGGCCTTCCCACTCTCTGAGATGAGATTTCTCAAGAAGGCTCTTCTCATGTACTGACCTAGGGTTACCAAGCCGAGTCTTAGCAGGTGTCTTAACTCAGGAAAAACCTAACTAAAATAACAAAACAACAACAATAGCACCACCACCACCACCACCAACAACAACAACAAAGGTCTATTCCTTCAGAGAATCTAAGATTCTATAAAGACTTATTGGCAGGGAGTTGTGATGGAGTTTTTTGAGGTTCAGGAAAAGTCCTTAAGTCCAAACCCTGAGTTTGTATCTGCTTTTAAACAAAGAACTGGAATAAAATGGACTGAGAAAGATAGTTCATGAACTATTACACTTATTCAGGATGTTATTAGAGTACAAAAGAGAGTACAGAGAGCTCCAGCCATGTGGAAGGCAAGAGGGGGTGGGAGTAGGGGTTAGGGTTTGGCCCAGCAGGGGTACTTACAAGAGACATGCTAAATTCAGGAGAGGTGAAAAAGCAACAAGAGATCTTGCCTAGCTGGTAAGGACCTATTTATAATCTTATTGTGGTGAGCTTTACCTTCAAGCTCAGATGAGCCTGAGAGAGAACTGATTGGTCTGAGCGAGGGGCTGGCTCCAGAGTAGGAGGCGAGAGAGCAGCTTGGATGAGACTGAGGCAGATGAGTTCCAATTCTGCTGCTGCGGCAGGGTGAAGTCAGGTCGACTGTGTGACAGAACATTTCTCTTGTGTAAGCCTTTCCCTATCTAACAAAACTATCTGACTAGTTCCTTCTGAGACTCACACATTTCTTTGGCGCATAATTTTGAGGCAATCACCACTCTAGCATAAACACTCCTGGGCAATCTCTCCCCCCTTGGAATTGGAGATCTTGTGACTTTCTAACAACAGAATATAGCAAAGGAAGGGAGAGATCTTTCTAGCTGACTGTGTCTTGGGCTGGCTTTGATCAGCAAATTCTTTGTACCTGGGTCCATGTAACAAGGAACTGAGGGTACTCCCCACCCCACTCCACAAGGAGCCAAGAACCCCAGCCTTCAGTCCAAAAGCCCTAGAAAAACTCTTTCCCCAGCCGAGCCTTTCCTAAGATCCCAGCCTTAGACACAAAGGACTGCAGCCTTGTAAGAGGTCGCAATGCGGAAGTCCCAGGTAAGATGGGTGTGACTGAAAACATCACCTAAGAAGTATTTCTTTTACTTGTGACAGTTTGCTTTACAACAAAAGCCAATCATTTCCTTGAAATCCATCGGAAATCTAGCTACTGAAGAAGGAGCAACAACAACAACAAAAAAAAAACACCTTTCTGTTCTTCAGCAGGTTGGATGGAGAACCATGGTCACTATTTCACTAGAAATGAAACTCTCTGAAAACAGGCTTTTAGGTCATTGTAGAATTCTAACAGCTAAGGCTAACTGAATCCACACAAGACATTGCATAAAATGAAGAGGAAAAAAGAAGGAAACAAAACTTACAGAGGCGCCCTGGAGAAATTGTGCAGACTCCCTTGGTTTACTTAACTTTTAAATCTTACTGAATTTGCTAGATGCATGTTAGCATTCATGGTTCATTTACTTTTATTCTGACTTCTATAAATAGGTACTCTAGGAGCCCTGATACATGACTTCAAATCTTGCTTGACATCAATAAAGAAATTAGCATGTTCATCTTAAATTTTTTGCCCATAGAAATGAATGGGAACCTCCTTTTCAGCCGGCTCTCCTTGCAACCAGCCCTCCCAGGGCTCTGAACCCTGCCTACCTTCCTGCTTCTCCTGCTTTGGCTGTGTTTATACAACCTGGCATTCTCTCAAATTGCTGGGCTCCCTTGTGAAAACAAACAGAAGCTGCCCAGGGCTCTTTATGTTCACTCATTTACATTCTCTCGCTGCCAAGGGTCAGGGCTGTCAGAGTTGGTGGCAGCTGGTCAAGCTCAGCCCAGCGTGGTCCTTATCTAACACCGCAGTATTTTCCTGCCTTTGAACATGCCAGTGTTCCTTTCTCGAAAATCATAAATGGAAATATATGTAGCTGCCACAAATCTGAAACTAATAATCTGAAAGTTCAACCCAGAGCTGTGAGCACCAGGAAACAGGAATCTGTACAGAGCTCATAAAGAGATAGGCAGTGGGTGTGGGGAGCAGTGAACATCTATCTATAGGACCTACATGATAGGAAAGCACATGGAAATGAGATATCCCATGAAGTTTTATCATTCAGGATGCAAATTCAAATAGTGGAAACAAGGGCATTTTGATACAAAGTAGTTTATATGTCAATCATCAGTTCTCCAGCTATGCAAATATGCTAGTATTATTTGCCAGTCAAACAACTCTCCAACTGCCCCAATAACCAAGATTATGGTAATCTCAGCTGGTTGGTCTACTAACATGTGAAAGCTCATGAGGCCATTAGGGGGTCCTCCTCCTCCAGTTCTGGCCTTCTGCCTGGTGACATGATCTTTCCTCTTACTGTATATACTGTTGTTGATTGCTGTGATTTCATCCAAAGCCAGTATATCACCGAATCAACAGAGAGCCAATGCCAATGCCATGAACTTTAACTGCCAGACCTATGGGATATATAAACCTTTTCTCCTTTATAAGGTTACCCAGTCTTGGAAGGAAGGAAGGAAGGAAGGAAGGAAGGAAGGAAGGAAGGAAGGAAGAAAGGAAGGAAGGAAGAAAGAAAGAATAAAAAGAAGACAAAACTACTTAGCTCTGACGTTTTGTGGCCCTCCAAAACTCATGCCCTTCCCAAAGAGATTTTACTCATTGGTATTTGATTTCTCTAATTAGGAGGAATTTAAATTTAATTTAATGATAATAAAATGGGGGGGAAAAGAAGTTAAGAACCCCTACTTAGAACTCTAGATGAGTACCAGGGAACAAAATGAGCACAGGGAAGGCACACCTAAACGTGACAGACACTGAACTAAATCACCCTAATGACATCTAATAACTGGATCCGTCTGTGAGCTAAAACAGAAGCAGAACTCGAGAAATCCAAAAAGCAAGTATGACGCAGCAGTAGGAACTCTAACCTTGATACCAGAGAGCTTCCACTGAGTCACCTCCCAATGCCTGATTAAAGTGACTTATTGTGTGGGTTCCTTTTGCTTTTTTTATAAAAAGAGAATGAAAATGCCAGTTCATAAGGTCACCACAATAGTCAAATGAGCTGTTATTAGTAAGTTTGCTTTGGCAAAAGAAAACATTGTCCAGATTACTGGGCACGGTGATGCAGGCCTGTAATCAGGAGACAGAGGTAGGAGGATTGGTTGTGTGTGTGTGTGTGTGTGTGTGTGTGTGTGTGTGTGTGTGTGTAAATCCAGCCTACATCTAAAATACCAGGACTTCTTCTGAAAACTTTTGAGAAGTGTTTGAACCTGGAAGACAATGGGAATGCCATAAATGTGCCCTGCAAAGCTGCAGGAAGACGTACATTCTCACCACTGCTCATGACAATAAAAATTAGTAAGGTTTTTAAGGAAAGCAATCTCTGAATATGAATCAATTTCTTTTGTTCAGTTTCCTTACATTTTTGAGTTCATGGTTTTTGTTGAGTAATTCCATCTACAAAGGTATCCCAAGGAAGCCGCCAAAGAAAGGAAGACAAAAGTGTACAGAAGCATGCCTGTCACAATATCACTGTCTGTCTGGATACTGCACCACTCAGGACAACTTGACTTGCTTTGAACATGAACACACCTAAGACACCTGTGCTCTAGATCTGTGGTTGTGAATATCTGACAGGTGACCAAAAGATACAGGAAATCAAAACAAGATGCGGGGACTAGGGAAACTGCTTAGTAGGCTTGTTACACAGCTATGCAGAACCTGAGTCTTCAATCCCCAGCATCTATGTAAAAGGCATGGCCATTATACCTGTAATCCCAATGCTGAGGATAAGTAGAGACAGGAGGATTGCTGGGGCCCGATTGTCACCCATTCTACCTGAAAACCAGTGAGTTACCGCTTCAGTGAAAGACCCTGTTTCAAGAAAGTAAGGCAGACTGGCAATAGAGAAGACCTGAAATCCTCCTCTGGCTTTTTCTGCATAAATGCACATGGAGCCTGAGCATCAAGCCTGGTGGGATTTCTACCAAAACTCATTAATTTTTCAAAAAGTTGAAAACCTGGGGCTGAGGAGATGGCTCAGTGCGTGAAGCATGGCGTGAGGAGCATAGTCTCCATCCTCAGCATTCACATAAGCTGCCAGTGGTGGGGTGCACCTTCAGTCCCAGAGGAGGGAGGTGAGGAAAGGTGGATCCTGACGATCCCCTGGCTAGTGAAATCATTGAACTCTAGGACTACTGAGAGACTCTGTCTCAAAAAATCAAGGATAGCACCTGAGGAGGACACCTGATGTCAGCCTCTGTGAAACACACATGAGAACCTGTGCTCACACATATATGAATAAACATATGTACATCCATACAACACACACATTAAAAAAAAGAGTTGAAAGCCTGACAATTTGGGTAGACCAGGCCATAGCTTCTGTCATCACGGTGATCTCAACTAATCTCAGAATCAATCAGCAGACAATTATCTAGCAAAGCTGATTGAAGGAACTTCCAAGTAACCACAGACCAGGGAAGTGCACGCAGAGAGGGAACAGGATTTACCTCAAGGGCTTTCCTTTAGTCTCCCTGTTTCCTTGAGCCAGGATCTGCAACTCATCATTGGCCTAAGATTTTTCTGCCACAAATGATGAGAATTCTCAAGAGATTAACTGTTCTCTTAAAGCCCCACTGAAGAGCTGCTGAAATCATTGCATGTCTTCATGAGCCCTCCTTTCCTGTGGGCTGCAAGAGGTGAAAATGTTCTCTCCAGAGTATTATATCAATCAGTCGTTTTGAAAGGGGGGGTGGAAGAAGTTATATGTAAGAATTAAATTGTGAGCATCCTTCCATGTGAGTTCTTAATGACGCAAAATGTAAAAATGCTAACCAGAAGGCAAAGGAACATTGTTACCAAATACCTTTAAAAAGTACTATTAAGCTGCTACTCACCAAATGAGTCAGGTTCATGAGAGCTAATTATCCAGGTATGGAATAATCTGTGGCAATACATAGGCAACCAAAGACGTAGTGATAAATAACATACATGTAGTATTTGATAATTCTCAAAGCATGTTTATATATGATTTATCATTTGGTCCTCATACGAACCCCATAAAATAAGCAGAAAAACAAAGATTTTTACAAAGACAGGCACAGGGATCTATTAGCTGACTTGTACACACTTACAGAGCCAACTGATTACTGAAAGCATCAATATTCAACTCTAGCTCTTCTACTTTTCTTCGCAACTACTAGGCTAGCTACATGCAAATCCTATGCATGTGCTGTGAGAACACAATTAGTCACATGATATAGCCACGGGCCCAGGAGCTTATTTAGTGTCTACTGGGGAGTATGAGATGGGAAAATTATTAAGTTGCTCTGTGCATCATTTTCTTCATTTTCCAAACAGGGATAATAATAGTACTGAGCTGCAGGGCCTCTATGAGGGCCATGTATAAAGCATGGACCACGGTGCTGGCCCTGAGCAAAAGGTTCAATAAATGTTAGCTATGATCATTAGGACAAAGGATAAAGAACAATTTTTCCCCAGACAAGATGCAAATAAAACTGAATTTCACCACATGTCAAGAGGCTCGGCCATACTATTCCCAAATATCGCATCTTGGCACATTTAGAATTTTTACTGAGAAAACCAAACAGGTGGTGGGTGTTCTCTGTGACCTTCCACCATTGTCTTCTGACCTTCCTGAACGTGGTAATGAGACCCTCAGGTGAGAGCTGCCCTCCTACACTAGGAACAATGGAATATTCTTCTCTCTGAAGATGCAGGGTCTCTGAGAAGAATCTGGACCAAACAGGCTTTCCTCCATTCCCTCCAGTTAATACCATTGTATCATACCCTTTTATTTTTCTATTTTCTGTGAACTTTATCAGGCTTACCATATAAACAGGTTTAGTCATTTTTTAAATCCTTCATTTCCTTATGAATGTTCCTACATTGTTTTTGAAATATTAAATAAATCTGATTTTTTTCTTGTTAATCTCCCTCAGCCATGAAGAAACTAAGGACAGAAGAAAAGATAGTTTTCTTCACTATATTAGTTTCCTATCAGTGCTACAATAAATCACCATAATTTAGTGGTCTTAAATGACATAAATTTGTTCTCAGAACTCTGGAGATCAGAAGTCTGAAATAGGTCTCACTAGACCAACATCAACATTCAGCAAGGCTTCTGGAGTTTCTGAGAGAAACTGCTTCCTTGAATTTTCTACCTTCTCTGCTCGTCTTGGCTCAAGATTCCTTCCACTATCTTTGAAGCACATCATTCCAACCTCAGCTTCTGCTGATTCTCTGCCTTCCCTTGCTTTTCTTATCATACCCCTTAGTTCCCTGCCTCTCTCTTATAAAGACTATGCAATGACACTGAGCCCACACCAGGATAATCAGGAAAATTGTCACATCTCAAGATCCTTAATCACATCTGCAAAACTCCTTTCTGTAGGTCACATAAACATAGACCCTAGGGATTAAGACATAAATATATTTTGGGGGATGATTATTCAGTCTACAATAAATGCTAGGGATTTAGAAAAATGAATTTTGTACAACTGAGTTCAAGGAATTCACAAACTGAAGTGATAAACATTGGAGGTTATAGAGATGCTAATTATTTTGATTTGAGCTTTAAACCTTGTATTCATAAGTCAAAATATTATCCTGTACTCTAGCCATGAATACAATTATGTTAAGTAAAATTATAGTAAAAATCATCAAAAAATATTTTCAAACTATTGAATTAATTAATTCCAGGGATTGGGGAGGTACCTCTGCTGTGACCTGCCAGGCTGGGTTCAAGTCTGCAGTACCCAAGTCATGCCAGACACACAAAGTGACACATGTCTGCAGTTCATCTGCAGTGGCAAGAGGCCCTGGCACACCCATACTCTATCTATCTATCTATCTATATAATAAATAAAAATATTTTAAATTTAGTAATTCACTAGTAATATGTCATCAGACTATACCACTCAAAAGAAGCACAAAGTGCTATATGGGTAACAGAATGAACAATTTACCATGAAAGAGAAACTTCACAAAAATGGTGTAATATAACAGAAAATGCCACCCAACAATATGACTGTAGCAAAACAAAACATGTCACCCTGATGTGCATCTCTTCGACATAACATTATTGCAAGTAACTACAAACACTGGAGAAGCTCTGAAAACAGAGGTTACCTTTAATAAAGGCTATTTACATCTCTAAAGGAAATCTCCCATGGGGATCCTAGAAAGGACCTGAGCGATGGAAATCAAAGATATAAAGCTACAAATAAAAGCTTTCATTTTCTCTTCCATCTTTTGTTCTCTGAATCAGGATGAGAAAGAAGTCTCTAAATCACAGGACAAATCTTACCCTGTGTATTGTGTTTTTCTTGGCATCTCCCTGTAATGAGCACCTTCAACGCCCCTTTTGTGTTGTGAAGGTGTTATTTAAGTCTGTATTCAGAGACTGTTTTTGAGATTTGCTCATTTCTCTGGAGATTTCCCATGTATCTGTGAGATACACACATAAGCAAATTTCTTTTGGTTTTTGTCTTGTTAGAATCTTTGGTGACAGAGATCTGTCCCAACTAAGTCTAAGGAGCAAGGAACTGACTCTGAGGTCAAAAGCACTTGCTGACCAAGCCTGAGACAGATCTTTGTATCCCCAGAACCCACATTAAAACCAGACACAAAGTGACACACGCATCTATAATCCCCATGCCTATGGTGGTCATGGCAAACCTGACACTCACAGGCCAGCTTCTCTGGTGTTCCCAGAGGCAAACAAGAGAACAGCCTGTCTCAGACAAGGTAGGAGGCAGGAACTGACATCCCATCCCCAATTGATCTCTGCATCACGTGTGCCACTGCTTGCACAGACATGCATGCAAATCAACACACACACACACACACGCCAAAGATAACAAGTAAAAAAGCCGGACTTATTCTTTCCCTCCCTCCAATCCTTAGGATGTGCTTGATGGGTGACAATGATGGACAGTCTAAGGAATGAAAATGTTAGAAGCAAGGAGTGGACTGATGGGGACAGAGCCTGAGAAACAAAGCAAGGGCTGAGAGTCCAGAAGATAATGTTCACTGTGACCATACTGTGGAGGGTCATGGTAAAGCAGAGGGATTTTATAGAATAAAAACCCACTGGAAGCCACTGAACTCAACATTCAGGCTTTCACAAAGAAAATTTCCAGAGGCTGTGAGAATAGATTGCAAAAGAAAGAAGTTCATTTAAAAAATGACTTTAATAATCTAGATTTAATGAAAGAAACTTGTAAAAAGGAAAGATTAAATTAAGGAAGGAAATAAAAGGAAAGATGGATTTGAGAGATTTCAAAGTGAAATGAACACGACCAAATGGCAAACCAAACTTAGAGGGAAACAGACGTGATACTGACATGACTAGCTCAGGCAACAGATGGATGCTGTCACCAACTGATCAAAACAGAAAAAAAAAAAAACAGAGGAAGAGGGGACAGTTTATGGATGGATATGTTTCAGATATGCTTATTAGCCCTTGAGTGGTGCTAGCTCCAGGGAGAGGAAACTGAAGAAACTTCATCCATATCCCTTAAACACCAAAAGGATCTATCTACTTACTATTGGGAGTTTATAGGCCTGGGTCTGGTCTTCTTCAAGTATTTATTAGCTTTGTGTTCTAAAGTCCCTCAGCCTTTAGGACTTGGATTCCCTACCTGTGAAGCGGTTGGCGGAAGTAACAGATTATCTTCTCATTCTAACACTGTATGTCTCTAACATTGACTGAATACTTTCTTCTCTGCTTCAGTCATGTATGACATTACCCATTAATAGAAAACTTGATGCCCTTAAAAGGGCAAGATTTAAAGGTGAGGATAAGGACACTGCTACAGTTTGGACATGGTTTAAGCCTGTCCCTGTAGTAAAGGACCATGTGTTAGAAGATGAATCCCCAGTGTGGTGATGATAAAGATGGTAGAACCTTGAAGATGTGGGGTTTAGTTGGAAATCATTCTGCTTCTGGGGTGCATGCCTACAAGTTACTGATGTAACTCTTGTGAACCCTTTGTGGTACTCTGGCTTTCTATGTGACCACACAATTCCTTCTTGCACACACATGCTTTTAGCATTATGCCATCTGCCATGAGGTCCTAACAAGAACCAGGCCAAGCTGATGCGAGCACTGTATCTCCAGAATGGTAAGCAATATAAGCATCCTTCCTTTAAGAAGAATCCCATTTCTTGGTACTCCATGGAATAATGGAAGGAAAACTGGCTGATACAGACACACTCACTGTGTACCAGGCACTGTGCCTTCCTACTCTCCTCCAGCTGCTTCTCCAACTCAGCCTGGAAATAAATGCCCGTGGTGTTCCCAGAGAAGACCCAACTCACAGAGATCAAAGATGCAAATCTACAAATAACAGCTTCCATTTTCAGGTCTATCTTCTATTTTATGCCCTCAAATATGTCTTTCCTATTCATTTTAAAGATTAATAATATGTTCATTCTAACAAACCTAATACATTGTATTTGATATTGAAAATTTATATTGAGGACCATGTGGCCCTACAGTTAGATGGAGGAGGCAAGTATCCAAGTCTTTTTTATTTATTTAAAGAGTAAATTAAGACAGTGCTCTAAGGATGTCACTGATTCTAAAGGTAGTATCAGATCCCCTTGAAACTCTTCAGTAGCTTCCATAATAACCTGATAGCAATAATTCCTAATGTAACAGAGGTAGGGCTACATCACAATCACACGGGGCATTTGAAAAATTACTTAATATGCTCTTTTTTCCTCCTACAAATTTTTGATACTTCTCCATGTTGACAATACAGGAATATTCACAGTCCTTTTAAATTAGAAGATGTATAGCCAAATTACAAGAAGCACTAATATCTAAAATAAAATTTATATTCCAGCCAAATACATCCATTCCTCCCTCGCTGGGTTCTAGTCTACCTTTACAGTATCATAGTTCTTTCATCTACTCCTAGCCTTACTCAAGCAAATGACATGTCCCAACTGTCTATCTGCTTTCTGCTCTGTGTCCTGCTTCACATTCCTCCCTCGTCCTTCTTGCTATCTTTGATGGCTTAGATTGGTTGTCAACTTGACAGGACAGGATTCTCTAGATTAGGTTAGCTTTCATCTGTGCAGCTCCATGAGGGACTACCTTGATTAGGTTAATTAAAGTGAGAAGACCCACCTGAACTGTGGATAGCACCATTTCATAGGCCAAGGTCCCAGACTCTACAGAAAGAAAGGAGCAGCCGAGCACAGGTATTCATTACTCTCTGCTTCCTCACTGTGACTGAATGTGACTAGCTGCCTCAAATTCCTATCACCATGTCTCCCCCATGATGATGAACTGTGACTGAAACTATAAACTGAAATAAACCCTCTCTGCCTTAAACTAATTGTTGTCAAGTATTTTGTCCTAGCAATGATAAATAACTGATACACTATCTCTGGGCACACCCATTTTATGGGGATGGCCCATTGCCAGAATGGTTTTCTAGCTAAATTCATCACTGAACTGAATTCAACAGCCCCTAATTTTGTGCTACCGTATGCTTCCTGTTATGACTTCTATAACTTTTTATTGTAGATTTTTTTTCCATGTCTGTGTCTCCCTATAGAGATGTTTGTTGATTAAATAAATGAATATTATAACAGGATAAAATTACAAGTGCATTATTTGGTCTCCCTAATGCAAATATAGATTAAAAATCTACTTACAGTTCCAAAATTTTATTTTGCTCATTTACTACCAATAATTAAAAGTAAGAGCCTTTAAAGATGGTAATGTCTTTAAAATATAATACATTCCACAATTTGTGGAACAAAGAATATATAATATGCATATTATGGTCAGTAAAATTGATGAAATTATTTTGTTTTACTTACTCTGCTATGTCAAAAAAGACTTGAAAAAAAAGGAGTAGAAATTGAATTATCACTACCTTAAAATTCATACTGCTGTGGGATTCCAACTTGTAATAATAAAATAGTGGGACCTTCATTTTTGTTTCACCTGTGCTGAACAGGTACAGCTTGACTCTTCAGGGATATTTTTATTGCTGTTTGTCATCAAGCCCAGAGAAACAGCTCCCAGGCACTATGATCCCTACTGCTGGCTAAAATAAAGTCAGTTTGTTCACATGTGCTGGGGGAGAATGTTAAGAGTGTTAGTGATGTACACATCTATTCAATGGAAACTGGATGAGAGTTTCAGGTAACTGAGTATTGGGAGAGAATCGGAATACTCAGGATTCTCTCCCAATGCCAAAATACAATGCCTTTTGCTACAAAAAGTGCTTACCAGGTGTCAGTTAAAATGCAAACAGAGACATGAGCGTTTGAAATCTCTGCTGGTGAGGCACAGCCACAACCTCACCAGATTTCTTTAGTAGTAGAAAATTCCAATCCAATTGTTAAGTGCCAGTCTGGACAGGATAACTAGGCAGGAGCTGAGAATACAGGATTAAGAGATCTACTGCAACTCCCCTGAGAATGCATTACTACTAAATGGCTGTCAGCACCATAACATGAGTAAGTCAGTGCCATTAACTCGGGGGCAGTTTAAGTGAACACACATAGGATCCCACTAAATTGTTTAAGCAAGTTAAATGGTTTTGGAATATTTTCTCATCTTAAAGTATATGCAAATGAACCTGGACAAGGAAAACAAATCAGGAAATAAACAAAAAAGCCATCAGAAGTGCATTTTCTCCAACCATTACACATGATCCCTACATTAAGGATGAAACATCTTCTAAGGCAGTCATGCAGTTTGGGGCTCATGACTGATCATTTATCCTGAGAAAACACTTAGCCTTCAGAAAAGGGCATCCTCTCCTGGGCCAAAGAGCTTTGACCTTTTCATGTGTCTTCTCTTCATTTGCCACTTCCTTCTGCATTACAAAAAGCAAGATGAGGTTCACTGGGGACAAAGGAAAAAGACAAAAGGAGATCTGCTCTAACTAACCAACCCAGGGCCTCGTTTTCTATCTACAATATATGTCTTACCAAACAAAGACAGAAAAAAAATGGCATCTGGGGTAAAGGAAATGGGGACCAAAGAAGAAAAGCAGAAGAGGCCAGGTAGTTGTGTGTGGACGAAAGACAATGCAACCATGTGTGGAAATAGAACCTGCCATGTGCGTCATGCTTCTCAGTCCAGGAAATTCTTCTACCGTACACGGTAAGGGAGCACCGGTGACAGGTTCATGCAATGTGGTTCTACTACCAGCCAAGGCTGACTCGTCCATATTGCTATCTATTCCCAACCTGGGCAATAAATTCCACTAGCCCAGAATGCTGAATGTGGAATGAGTGAGAGCATGAGTTAGTCCTACATCGTGGAGGAAACCACAATCAGGGCACCTCAGGGAACATTTGGCCTTGCCATTCCCATCAGATTTGCACTTGGTCAGCATTAAGGATGCACGAATCTAGCAAGCAGAGATATGGCAAAAAGGGATGGGCATTAGCTGCTGGTCTATGCAGGTGAGGCAAAGTCACAGCCACATGATTCTAGAAGTTTCCTATCCATCTCTTCCATTAATTGTCCCACTCCTAGTTACATAGGGGAGAGGTGCCATAATCCATCACTAGTCATGGACTTCAAGCTAGTTTTTCAGACTCCAGGGCAAAGGCCAGAGACTAAGACAAATGCAAGAAAACAATGCATTATTCCCCATGCATGACTTCACTAAGTTAATTTGACTTGTATAGTCATTGCTTATAAACAGGAGTCCAAGAATCTGATAAGAAAAATAATAAAAAGAGTTTATGCCAAGGGTCTTTGAGTCACATTGGAGACCTAGAGAAATGACTGGCTTGTAAAGCAAAGGCTTTGATAGCATCTAGCTATATGAGTACAAGTGAGTCTTTGTTCTGACCAATAGCTGGATTCCTTAGAAAAAGATTACTCATGTGTATGGATACATGGACATGAAGTACATATAGATTTATGCATTTTAGGTCTGAGAACCAAGGGGTAAACCAACACATCCTCTCTGAATCAGTGTAGTACTGGAATGTTGTGAGGTACCTGTGGGAAAATAACCGCCTCAGAGCAGTTTTGAAAATTTATACATTTTCTAAAACTACATAAAGATTTTAATATAACATAAAATGCTAAGGTTCATGTGGCAATAATTAAAATATTTAAAGCTAGAATACTGAGGTCCATAGTCCTCATGGTCACATCTTAGTGGACTCTTCTACTGGCCTAGATTCTTTAAATCCCTGTGGGTTAACATCCAATACAACTTTGAAAAATTAATCTACTTACCAGGAGCAAAATTTTTCCCACAAGAAGAAATTTAGAGAATTAGGAAAGTTTTAAATAAACTCTAGTTCTCTTAATAACAGTGTCTCAATAGGTACTTCATAATACTTAAGTACTCTTGACCTACAAGTACATGGTATGATTTTTTTATACCCACTAAATGACCCCAACTTACAGGGCTCAAAGGCTGCCTAGACAAACTCACCTGCACATCATGAATGGGTTCAGAAGTGTCAATGCCCAACTTGCCCTAGCAATATAGAAGCAATATTGCCAAGGTTAGCTTCTTCTTTAGATTTTGAAGGTCATTAATATTTTCGAACTTCTGCTCAAGCTTGAAGTAGATTGGCACTTTCAAAAAGCAAAAAGTCAAATTCACTCCCAGATCCCCTCCACTTCGAGGAGGAGAAAAGAGCAAGATGAGCAGCTGAAGGACTCATCTTGGGGTTTTTCGGACACACAGATGCTCTCCTTCAGAGAAATGGGACCACAGCCTCATAGCAAGCCACCTTCGCCCTGTTTAGTTTCTTGTTCCACCAGACACAGGGGCTCTGGGTCTCTATGTCAAGTGGTTTTGCCTTTTTCTCTTATGATTCTACGGGAAAGAAGCCACTGAACTTGTCTGAGCTATGAGGAGCCACCTCTATAGCCACTATCATCACTGCCCCACCTCTTGCCATCCTTATTCAGCACCTCAAATGTTTATTAAATGGTGACCAAGGTGGAAGAAGGGGTACATCTACAGGGAAACAGAACCTTCTGTGTGTATCTTTCTCATTTTCCCTCAGTTACACCATTTAGTGCCTGAAACACAAAACACAATATTTAAAGTTAGTCTTTGAAAGAAAGCTTTAGCCCCCAGCATGGAAAGTAGAACATCCGAACGTGGCTCTTCATTGCAGCACTGATCTTCATCCCAAGCCCCACCACTTCTACCACCATCTGTGATGTGCCAGGGGGTTTAGATTTATAAGCTGAAGAGTCAAAGGAAAGGACTTTCAAAAGGTTTCAAGGTGGAGAATTTTTTAAAATATATATATATATTTATTGTCCATAATGAATTATTTAGTGGGCAAACAATGAGTTGTTATTCCCATTTCCCCAATGCCCCCCCTCCCCATCCCTAATCAGCTGGATATCCTCCTCTGTGGGTCATCTGGATCTGTCCTTGTGGCAGGGGACCATGGATAGCCTAGTACTCAGCCCGGTCCTC
Source organism: Zapus hudsonius (assembly GCA_004024765.1). Lineage (NCBI taxonomy): Eukaryota > Metazoa > Chordata > Mammalia > Rodentia > Dipodidae > Zapus > Zapus hudsonius. The sequence continues at coordinate 5,522 of PVHP010030494.1, read as the reverse complement.
CTGGCCCAAGTGTGTTGTTACTGAGGGGTGCCAAGCCTCTGGACAGTGTCCCCCACCACGGCTCTTACAATCTTTCCGCTCCCTCTTCCACTCAGTTCCCTGAGTCGTGGTGGGTATTAGGGATGCTTTAATGTTGTAAGCTTAGGGGGTTTTGTGTCGAGAATCGTTGGTTTCTGTCTCACTGGCTTATCCTGAGTTGATTGAATGGCTGTGGCTGTGGGTCCCTTGTTCATCCCGTCATTCTCTGCAGGGTTCCATATGGATCCTCCACGATATGACCGTGGTGGCTCATCTCTTGCCAGGATCTCAGCTATTTGCCTATGGTCAGATGTTAGGATTAGATGGGCCACAGCTCTCTCGCTGCATCCTGAAAAATACAAACACAATCTCCATCGGAGAGTGAGATCAGTACAGGTTAACAAATACACACAATTCTGGATTACCTAGATTCTATTTTTAGTAGACTCCCCGTCAATTGCTCCCATAATGCATATTTTCTTGTGAGCCCAAGAGTACAGAATCCGGTGCCTATCGCCCTGAATCCCCAGTTCCAGTCAAGGACTCCCCCTCACTAAGTGGAATATTTGGCCGAATTTAAAAGCTGTTGATTGTCTCCCCCAGGCCCAGGTTTCTCCATTGCACCAGTGCTCCTTTCTTGGTTTGCTGTTCTCTACCAGTAGGAGGTCAGCCTACTCATGGCCACAGACTGTGTTTCAAGCCAGTGGTCTCTGTTTACTCCAGCTGCCATTGATCAGCTTCCCCTGGCAGCCTGTGCAGTGCCTTCCAGCACTGTACTAACTGGCATCTGGGGGCTAGTTACCATTCCGGACCTCGAAGGGTCTCTTGATGCTGATTGATGGCATTCTGTGGTTTCTTCAGCCACATGGTTTTGCCTCAGGCCTGGGGAGGGCACTCAAGATCTTTGACAGAATTCTGTCTTGTTTTTGGAACCTCATGGGTCACTTTGGTCAACAGCTCAGTGAGGGAAGGAACTGGTGGCTGGGACCAGGGGTTGTCAGACTGATCAATTATTCACAGGCTTGGGCCATGAGTAGTAGGGGAGCGAGTCTAAGCTGCTGGAGGATTTTTTTTTTTTAATGAACATATTTAGGTTGTTGTGAGTCAAGTTCAAAATTCAAGTCACATATGAACAGTTTTTACAGGGGGAGGAACAACCTGATGTTCAAATTCATTTGCCTCTCATTTTGAAGTAATACATCTTTAAAATTTCTGTGAAAATTCTAGAGTTGCCCAGAAAATGGCACCGACCATCTGTAAGTAAAAACAACAGCTCTCTATAGTATATATCACAGGTTCAAAGCACTTTGGCATCGGCAGATTGAACATGTTATTAAAAGAATTTAACTGCAAGAAGAGCTACCATAATTACACAGCAGCTGGTCTAATGTTGACAAAACAACTTTTAAAGGCTTTCAGAAGCCTTAAAGGCTAATCAATTAAAAAGGCATGAATAGTAATGTGCAACCCATCCTCAGAGCTCCCAGTGACACCTCCTGTAAATGCTAAGAGCTTTCCATTCTGGAACAATCATTTCTTACATCCTACAATTAAGACAAACATGTGAATCAATTTTAACTTGTGTCTAGGTGAGATGATTATACTTAAAATAACTTCATAAAACCCAATTATAAACATGGAACTTAATGAGCATTTCCATACTAGCAAAGTTATTACTGAAACGTCAACAACTCATGGCAGAATATGTGCTTACTTTCCCAAGAGCAGGCAAAGAAATGGTTTAGATGACTGTGCACATCAGCCAGCACCATATTGGAGGCACGAGAATGAATGAACTGGAGTCAGCCTGTCCCTGCCTTCAAGCACAGTGGCTGAACTCTCCTGAAGAGCAGGTCCACCTCTGGGCAGGCCCAGTTCACATTCCTCCCAGGTCTGATGGTAAAGGAAGCCCACCTCCTGAATGGAGACTTCTCCAAATGTCTCTAAATCCCTTATAGAGAAGTCAAAAGAATTTCACATATCGCTGGAGTCAATCCATTGTAGGACCCAGAAAGCGTTTTCTATAAATGCCAAATAATAATCATGCTGGGCTTTGTGATGCACTGTCCACACCACCCTCTGCTGCTCTAAGATGAAAGCAGCCATGTGACATTTCTAATAAAACTGCCTACAAAGGTGGCAGGCAGCCTATCCTACTCAGGGTGCAGTCTCTGTGAGCCCCACTGTGATGGGGCTGACACACACACAGTAGCCTGTGTCCAGCCCTCCCTTCTACTGACTGAAATGAGCCTCTAGTACCTCACAGGCACTCTGGCCTCGCTTAAAAACCACATTTCTTTAATTAAAGAAAAATGCCACCAGTTTTGTGTCTGCGGCACCAGAGAGGAAGTCTAATACCACTTCCACCGACCGCCCTTTAAGGTGACAACCATGGACCCGGCATTTACGGTCTGCACCAGTCACTGGTGATCCATCTCACGGCCAGTTTATTAGGTTTTTTCCTTCCACAGACCAGACACATTTTTTTCTTCTTCATTTAGAGTGGGTAAAGCAGAGTCCCTGGCACAAAAGTTCCCTTTAGCTTTAAGAATGAGTGACAGGATGACCACAAAAATGCCAAGCCACAAACCTTTCCAAACATCTTTCTCAACAAATTTTACTGAGAAGGCATCTGATGGGGGGGGGGGGCTGGGCAATCATGACAGCCTCCTAAGATGGCCTCTCTGTCTGGAAAAGTTGCGGCTGAGGCAGACCTCTCTCTACCCTGTGCCATTCACCATGATCCTGGTGACAGTTTTTATTGGTACACCCCCACTCACAAACTCTTGAGGTTTGAGCCCCTTGTGTAGCCTGGTCACCCTCTTGGCCTACAGTGAGCTGGTATTAGTCATGTTAATATCATATACTACTTACTACTTTCCTTAATAACTAGCATCTCATAGCAATCTATCATCTATCTATCTATCTATCTATCTATCTATCTATCTATCTATCTATCTATCTACCTTCCCTATTTTTGTGAAGGCACATAGTAGGCGTTCAGTAATTTACCCTTAAATTTTTTTTACTATAATGAACAATAGAAAAGTGTGATTTAGCAACCTGAAATTCTTCTCAAAGTATGAAATTGGGTCCATCACAGAATTCCTGTTTTCTAAACATGAATTAAATGAGTATCTCATGATGCTACCTCTAAATTCTACTTCCTAGGATTGTTTGCTTGCTCAATTAGTACTACAATACAGAAGTAGACTGCTTTTAGTATCTGTGTTAGAAACAAAACTAGAACAATAACATGATCTCTCTCATTTCGCATCATTCTGATGTTTTGTATTCCTCCTCCCCACATCTCCTGGTTCAGTGGTTATCACAGCTCTAGCGACACCGACAAGGCTCAACAGGTACAGATGAAGATGGGAGGTGTACTTCAGGCCAGTACTTCCAGTACAGATTGCATCAGTGTCTGTGGACACTCGACAAGGTGAATGCCCATCGCATTCACCACAGCCCAAGATTAGCTGAGAATAGAGACCAGTCATATGTGGTTACTTTAATACATTCAAAGGAAATAAATTTAAAGTCTAATTGCTCAAATGCAGTAGCCACTTTCGAGTGCTTGCCACACATGGCCAGTGCTTAATATGTTGTCCAGTGTTTATATTTTTCTCACCACATAACAAAGTAGAAAGTTGTACTCGACAGCATGAGAGGGTCCATAGCTTCCTTACTCATCCGTATACCGTTCACTGGCCACTACCCTTCGACCAACAGCTACAATACTCAATGGGTACCAACTACCAACTTCAGCTTGGTTTGTACTCTATGCCTTCTAGAAGCCCAAAGGAGAAATGGGAATGTAGAATTCCAATGATCGACACACTGGGGTTTGGTTTGGTTTTTTATTTTTGTTGTTGTTGATCTTGTTTAAGAAAAATGCACAAAGAAACACTTGCTCTTACCTCCTTCACAACTCCATGAGGGATTGTCATCCAGAATGCAAGGAGACATGACTCTCATGAGGAATTTAGTAAAAGTGGTGGGAAGGGGGACAAGAAGCAAAATTTCTCTAACCATTTATTCTATTGTTGGCACACTTTGTATTATTTTATGAAACTCATTTTGATTTTACCACTTTGCATCAAAAAAAAGAATGCAGTTTTTTTCTTTTAAAAAACATGACTCCAAAAGTTCCATGAATAATGCTAAAATACTTATGTGCTCTAGATTTATTTTCAGAGAAGAAAAATTATTCAATAATATGCCTCCAGGTAAGAGAATATATAATTTTTCAGATATAGTAAAATTGTCATCTCTCTAAAACCTAAGAACAAAAGAAAGTTGCTAATAAATTAGAAATTTTCCACATACTTTGGAGACCATGAGATTATGAGAGGAACTAAATTTAAATTCCAGGCTGCTTTCTGAAAGATGAGATGACCTCCTGATAGTCTATAAAGTCTGTGAAACATCTGTTTTGATAACATATGTACTTAAAATTCCCCACATGTCAGTTTCAAGTTACTGCAAAATACAAGGCACCCCAGCTGCAGGCATAAGTGGAAAAAGCTGTTAGTAAGTCCGAGACACTGAAGATTTCAGGTGGACGCCAGGCTCCAGAGCATTTGCTTATCACAATCTTAGGAAACTGACCAAGCAGAGGCTCCATCCCATCCACCTTCCACCTTCGACCTGGTATAAAAGTCTGTGTGTGACTCTGCATGTCTACCCTACATTTCTACTAAGGGACAGCAGTGTGCTTGAGAACCTTTTAACAAAACGCCCTCTCTTCATTGTAACTAGCCCTCCAGATCCTAATCTGCAAGGGCCAGTTGGTCTTCACAGTCTCCATGAAGGTCTTTCTCTCTCTGAGTCTACAAATCCCTACTTCTCTGTACCTACTAAGAAGGGGCCATAAAATTTCAACTTCAATGACCTCACTGTTCCTTACATAAAGATCTCGTATCCTTGCTCTTGTAGATTCACCCCCTATTCTTTCCAGGTCCAAACTATGCCAGAAGGTCTCTTCCCATAGAAACCATCAAGGCTTTTTCTCTTCCTTGGTCCAGATGCTCACGTGACCCCTGCACAATGAAATCTTCCATAACTACCATAATTAAAGGCACCAGCATCCTCCTGTTCACTGATGGTACTTCCTGGCCCTCGTTCTCACTCTAATTTCTCCATAGCACTCACCACCATCTGACATGCTCTCATCTGATTCCTTCTTTTCTATTTTCTCCCTAGAATTTAAGCTCTATGGGGGTAGGAATTTCTGTTTCATTCACCACTTTATCCCAAGGAGATAAATATTTCCACCTAAAACAGTTATTGGCATGAATTAGCTTTCAAATATTTAGAAGAAAGCCAAGGAGAAAAGCCAATTGAAATTTCCATGAGGATGGATGCTCTGTTCTACATGCTTTTTTTCTATTCCTAGGGAAGACACCCTATAAACTATTTTCTATCTGATGACTACTATTTGTGTTGGGAAATATAAAATGCTGCCATTCAAATCATTGGACAAGTTTAATGTAGACAGTGTT
>PVHP010030493.1:0-21802 GCA_004024765.1 Zapus hudsonius | reverse complement strand
TCTCAGGGTGGCCTTGAACTCACGGCGATCCTCCTACCTCTGCCTCCTGAGTGCTGGGACTGAAGGCATACGTCACCATGCCCAGCTCCTCTACTTTTCTCTCTGTGTGTGTGTCTTTCACTGCTTGCAAAGATAAAAATATTTTTAAAAAATTCCCAAAGACCTCACTCACTCACTGCTTGAGCTAGGGCAAATTATAAAAGATTAAGTCTATTTGTTATCAATATTACCTGTTGGAGTGAAAGAAAGTAACTTTGTTCACAAAATACACAATTTAAAACACAGAATGGTGGCACATGCCTTTAATCCCAACAGCTGGGGGGCAAAGGTAGGAGGATTGCCATGAATTTGAGGCCAACCTGAGACTACATAGTGAATTCCAAGTCAGTCTGGGCTAGAGCAAGACCCTACTTAGAAAAACCAAGTATACATCATGCAACTTCTAACAAAAGACCAATTAGAATTAAGGCTAAAAGCATGATAGGCATATAGAACAATGTATAGCTATAAATTTGTAAATACCTAAAGTAACTTCAAAAAGTGAAATATGAAAACAGGAACAGTAGACTCTACCTTGTTGAAATGGGGGACAAAAAAGGGGTATGAAAACTGGAAAGAGATAAGGCTGCCCTTATTTTCATGAAAAATTCCAGGCTAGAAAGATGACTCAGCAGTTTAAGATATTTGCTTGCAGTGGGCTGGAGAGATAGCTCAGCAGTTAAGGCACTTGCCTCCAGTGCCTAAGGCCCCTGGTTCAATTCCCCAGTACCCACATAAGCCAGACACATAAGGTTGTGGCCCTGGTGTTCTCTCTCTCTTTCTCTCTCTGCTTAAAAATGAATAAATATTAAAAAAAAAGAAGATACTTGCTTGCAAAGCTTGATGGCTCAAGTTCAATTCCCCATATGGTGGTCTGAATGTAATGTCCCCAGAGGATCAGGTTAAATTTCCTAATCCCCACCTCAGAGTCTTTGGGAAGTGGAGTCCTGCTGGAGGAAGTACAGGGGCAGACCTTGGGGTAGAGTCCAGCCCTGTGTGTTCAGAGTCTGCCACTGGATATGAAGTGAGCTAGCTGTCTCCACCATGAAGCTTCCCCTTCAAACTATAAATCTGAAATAAACCCTTTCCTTCTATAACCTGCTTCTGGTCTGGTGTTTGTCCCAGCAACGAGAAAGTAACTAACTACAGCATCCCAGATCCTCATTTCTAATGCTACATGGACAAGTGATTAGTTACCTATTGTAAGTAATATAAGGCAAATTAATGATCTTCAGAGATCCCAAATCACAAGTGAGTAAAACCTCAGAGCTATACTAAAAGGGGATTCACATTTCCATTTATCAGATGTGCGGAAAAAGAACCAAAAGGGACTCTTCTGGTCAGGCAAATTCTCACCTACCTTTTCATGCGTTCCTGCTCACTAGTGTCCAAAGCTCGCAGGGTTCGGGCATAAAGGACAACGATGTCATTATGTCTGGCTTTCTTATTACACTAGAGTTCAATGACATACAATTAGTGTGTTTCTAGGTCTGAGGCAATATGTTCAGTCCTTACTCTATGGTTGTTCGTTACCTGGGGACATTTTCTAGTTTGTCCTTTGAGCCACTTAGAAATGCATTTATATCCAAAGAGGTGCCCACAGCGTAATGCTGAGAGCCTGTGGTCCCCAGCATTGGTCCACTGTTCGAAGCATATCGTACAAGTTTCCCCGTCATCTTCTTCATTCACAGAAGCAGAAGGTAGAATATTGGGCTTCTCAGGAGATTGCTGGATGAAAATGAGAATACTTTTATGTGAGAAAATGAAAAATCAGTCTTGAAGAGGGTTTGCAACTAGTAAACAAAAGCAAACCAAAACGACACAAATCAAATTGAAAAGGCTGCAGTAAACAAAACACCTATCAATCACCATCATTTAAAATACATTTTTCCCCAGTGTGGTGGCGCATACCTTGAGTCCCAGCACTAGGGAGGCCAGAGGTGGAAGGATTGCTGAGTTTGAGTCCAGGTCAGCCTGGGCTAGAGCAAGAGATCAGCTCAAACAAAAACAACAACAACAACAACAACAACAAAAACTTTTTTGGTTTTTCGAAGTAGGGTCTCACTCTAGCCCATCTAGCCCAGGCTGACCTGGAATTCACTATGTACTCTCAGGGTGGCCTCAAACTCATGGCGATCCTCCTTCCTTTGTCTCCCTAGTGCTGGGATGAATGGCGTGTTCCGCCATAACTGGTGCTAAAAAACTTTTTTTATTGGGGCTGGAGATGGTTAAGGCACTTGCCTACAAAGCCTAACGACCAAGGTTCGATTCTGCAGTACCCACATAAAGCCAGATGCACAAAGTAGAGTAGCATGTGGAGTTTATTTGCAGCAGCTGGAGGCCCTGGTGCACCCATTTTCTGTCAGTATCTGTCTGCTTCAAATAAATAAAAATTTAAATAAAAAAATGTAAGCCGGGCATGGTGGCACACGCCTTTAATCCCAGTACTCGGGAGGCAGAGGTAGGAGGATCACCATGAGTTCAAGGCCACCCTGAGACTACACAGTGAATTCCAGGTTAGCCTGGGCTAGAGTGAGAACCTACCTCGAAAAACCAAAAAAAAAAAAAAAAAAAAAAAAAAGTTATTTTTAGCTGGGAGTGGTGGTGCATGCTTTTAATCAGAGCACTCGGAAGGCAGAGGTAGGATGACCGACCACTGTGAGTTCAAGACTACCCTGTGACTATATAGCAAATTCAAGGTCAGTCTGGACTAGACAAGACCCTACCTCAAACCCCTCCCCACCCAAATACATACACACACACACACACACACACACACACACACACACACGATTTATTTACAAGGAGAGGGGGAAGAAGATGGAGAATGGGGGCTGAAGAGATGGCTTAGCGATTAAGGCATTTGCCTGCAATGCAGAAGGAGCAGAGTTTGATTCCCCAGTGCCCATGTACAGCCAGATGCACAAGAGGGCGCATGTGTCTGGAGTTCATTTGCAGTGGCTTGGACGCCCTGGTGCGTCCATATTCTCTTTCTGTCTGCCTCTCTCTCTCTCTCTCTCTCTCTCTCTCTCTCTCTCTCTCTCTCTCAAATAAATAAATAAAATATTTAAAAAAAAAAAAAAAAAAAAAGAAGATGGAGAATGGGTGTACACCAGGGCCACTTGCCACTGCAAACAAATTCCAGATGCATGCATCACATTGTGCATCTAGCTTTACATGAGTACTGGGGAATCAAACCTGGGCTGTCAGGCTTTGCAAACAAGTTCCTTTAATTGCTGAGCCATCTCCCTAAGGCTCAGCCATCATTTCTTTATAAAATGCATTCTGAAAAAAATGTGAAGCCAGAAAAATCAGCTCTACTTTTGGGGCCCAGATGCAGCTTTGTACATCTTAAATGTTTTCTACAATAGCTGCCTCCCAACAATGCTGACTTTTCAGTTGTTATTTTCCATCTTTATTTGCATGGGTATGCCAGGACCTCTTGTCTTTGAGTGAGACGACACCAGACACTTGCAACACTTTTTGCATCTGTCTTATGTGGGTAGTTTTGGAATTCAATCCTGATTAGCAGGCTTTACCAGGAAGTGCCTATAATAAATGAGCCATCTTCCCAGCCCCTTAAACAATACTATTGTTTGTTCTGAAAAGGGGTTTAGGGCTTGGTGTAAACAACAGTGAACAAGAGATCCTATTTCAAAAACCAGGAGGCAGAGGTAGGAGGAATACCATGAGTTCAAGGCCACCCTGAGACTACATAGTATCCCAGGTCAGCCTGGGCTAGAGCAAGACCCTATTTTGAAAAACCAAAAACAAAAAAATCCAAATCCAAAACCAAACCAAACCACCCACCCACCCATACCCACACCCACACGGAGTGATGGCTCAGAAGTTAAGATGCTTGTTTCTAAAGCTAATCATCTTGGGTTCGATTCCCCCAGTACCCACATACAGACAGATACACAAGATGGAGAAAGGAAATAGAAAAAAAAAATTTTTTTTTAAATTTTATTACCTGTTTGGTGATAGTCTCGCCTCCACTGACACCCCTAAATTCTGGCTCTGCTGAGGTATCTCCTTGTTGCTCTGCTAAATTGTATCCAGAAATGATAGGACAGAAGTTAGGTATAAGAAACTAACAGGAGAGACTCATTAAAGTTTTTCATTTTTAAGTGGTAGAGTATTCCTGCAAAACCAATAACAATTTCACTACACATTACTAGTGAATTTTTTTGTATAAAAAGTTGAGCAATATAATTAGCCAGTCTACATTACCCAATGTAAAAAAAAAATATTGGTAGAGTTGGTAGAGTGATTACCTAGCAGGCAAAAGCCCTGGGTTCAATCTTCAGGACTGCATAAACTAGGCTGTGATGGCACAAACCTATAATTCTAGCACTTGTGGCCATTGTGGGCTACAAAGTGAGATCCTGTCTCAAAAAATAGATATAATTGCCAGCACTTGGGAAGCTCAGGTAGGAGGATTGCAATGAGTTTAAGGCAGCCTGGGGCTGCAGTGAGTTCCAAGTCAGCTTGGGCTAGGGTGAGATCCTACCTTGAAAGAATTTTAATTTTCTGCCAATCCTGTTCCATATCTAAGCTCCATTCCCAAATACTCAGGTGGACTATTTAGCAAATCATAATCATGTTTGTAAAAAACTTTTGCAATACCATTAAGAATTCTTTTTTCTCATATTCAATATACCAGCAATCTACCTGACAAAATTAATGGTAATATTTTAATACTACCATCTAAAACCTAAATGATATAGTTCATATTCAAACAATTTTCCAATAGTTTTAAAGATACTTGTTTCAATAAACTAATTCCCACCAGAATGGAAAAAAAAAAAAAAAGGTATAATAAGCTTGCTAGGTCTCCAAAGTCTTTTCTGCTGTATTGCAATTTTCCCATGCCCGTTTTTTCTTTGTTGTCACTGAATTCTTAAGAGAAATCTGGTAATTTGCCCTATCAAATGGCCTACCACCCTAAGTTTAGCTGACGGCTTACTCATGATATTAGCTTTTAGATATATTAAATTCAGAGCAGTCCAGCCACCATCAAAATACATGTAACACATTACTAGGCGGCACAGTGGCAAGCATTTGTAATATCAGCTACTCAAGAATAGGAAGCAGAAAGATCACTTGAGCCCAGAAGTTCAAGGTTGACATAGCCAAACATGAGACCTATCTCATAAACATAGAAAATAAAACATTTCTACCATTTCAAAAAGATCCATTATGTTCAATTATAGTCATTTTCCACTTGCATCTACATACCTAAAAGTACTTGTTTCAACAGACCTTTTTTTTTTTTTTTTAATTAAATTTTTTAGTTTTTTGAGGTAGGGTTTTGCTCTTGCCTGGGCTGAATTCACTATATAGTCTCAGGCTGGCCTAGAACTCTCAGCGATCCTCCTACCTCAGCCTCCCAAGTACTGGGATTAAAGGCATGTGCATCACCATGCCCAGCATCTAGACCATTTTTGTTAAAAGAATCACAAAGATATCCATGCTGATATACTGTTTTTTATTTTTTGGTTTTTCGAGGTAGGGTCTCACTCTAGTCCAGGCTGACCTGGAATTCACTATGCAGTATCAGGGTGGCCTTGAACTCACGGCGATCCTCCTACCTCTGCCTCCCAAGTGCTGGGATTAAAGGTGTGCGCCACCACGCCCGGCTGATATACTGTTTTAAATAGTGAGTTTTTGCCACAGAGGTAGGAGGACTGCTGTGAGTTCAAGGCCAGCCTGAGACTACAGAGTGAATTCCAGGTTAGCCTGGACTAGAACGAGACCCTACTTCAAAAAACCAAAAACAAAAAAACAAAAACAAAAAAAACTAGTTATTAGAACCAGAATCTTGAAAGCCAGGTGTGGTGGAGCATGCCTTTAAACCCAGTACTCCAGAGGCAGAGATAGGATCTTTGTGAGTTCGAGGCCAGCCCGTACAACTTAGTAAGACATTGTCTTGAAATTTTAAAAAATACAATAATGCCTGAGAATATGGCTCAGGATGCTTGCCTAGCCCACTATCTCTAGAGTGCGTTCTCTCTCCCTTACTTCTGAGCTGGGGAGTGCAGCTCAGTAGAAGCATATTTGCCTAGCATACACAAGGTTCTTGGTCTGATCCCCAGCAAAACAAATCTTCCTTCATCAAGCATTTGGCTATCCTAATTAGAGTTTGTAAAAAGCACTAGGGAGCCTCCTTACCTTGTACTATTTGTATTAAAATACATATTTACTTTGTGTATCTGGATTTATATGGGCACTGGAAAGTTGAACCCAGGTCTTCTGGTTTTACAAACAAGTGCCTTTAACCAGTAAGTGAATTCTCTAGCCCTTTACCCATTTATTTTGAAACAAGTCTCACTTTGTACTCCAGGCTGACCTTACACTTGAGATCCTCCTGTCTCAGCCTCCTGTGCTTTGGGAATATAGGTGCGCCATGTTGTACCTAGTCCTAGAGAGACCATTGTCAGGTCCTGAGTGCTGGGATTAAAGGCCCATGCCACCATGCCTGGTTTCTTTTCTTTCTTATTTATTTTTACTATTTTTTGAGGGAAAGAGAGAGATTCCCCCACACACACACATACTGTGGGTGTGCCAGGGCCTCTTGCCACTACAAATTAACCAACACGTGCCATTTTGTGTAATTAGCTTTATGTGAATATTAGGAAATTGAACTGGAGGGAGCAGGCTTTACAAGCAAGTACCTTTAACTTCTGAGCCATCTCCTTAACTCCTTTCTTTTCTATTAAGACATAGTCTTACTATACATAGTGCAGATTGGCCTTAAAGTCATATCCTCCTGCCTCAACATCTCAAGTGTGGGCTGGAGAGATGGCTCAGCGGTTAAGGCACTTGCCTCCAGTGCCTAAGGCCCCGGATTCAATTCCCCAGGACCCACATAAGCCAGACCCACAAAGTGGTAGCTCTGGTGTGCTCTCTCTCTCTCTCTCTCTCTCTCTCTCTCTCTCTCTCTCTCTCTATCTCTCTCTCTCTCTCTCCCTCCCTCCCTCCCTCCCTCCCTCCTTCCCTCTCTCTGCTTAAAAAGTGAATAAATAAAATATTTTTTAAAAATCTCAAGTGCTGGGATCACAGGCACTATACAAAATACACAATCCACCTCTTTCTCAGATGTGTGCGTATATATAAAGCACTGCAAAATGCCATTACAAAGGTACTTGTTAGGACATGAATCACATAAAATGGGTTAGATCAAAGTCTTTCAATATTACTATGGCCAGCAAAAGCTCTGACATTACAAAATAGGAAACCACAGCCTTTGGGAAGAAAAGTAAAGCATGAAAACCCAGAGTTTGAGCCAGGAATGGTGGCACACGCCTTTAATCCCAGCACTCAGGAGGCAGAGGTAGGAGGATCACCATGAGTTCAAGGCCACCCTGAGACTACACAGTGAATTCCAGGTCAGCCTGGGCTAGAGTGAGACCCTACCTCAAAAAACCAAAAAGAAAGAAAGAAAACCCAGAGTTTGAAGCCTTCTAATGCTTTTTAAAAATGTTTATTAAAAAAAAATAAAATAAAAATGTTTGTTTATAAACCAGGTGTGGTGGCGCATGCCTTTAATCCCAGCACTCGGGAGGCAGAGGTAGGAGGATTGCCATGAGTTCAAGGCCAGCCTGAGACTACATAGTGAATTCCAGGTCAGCCTGGGCTAGAGTGAGACCCTACCTCGAAAACCAAATAAACAAAAAAAAAGTTTATTCAGGGCTGGAAAGATGGCTCTGTGGTTAAGGTGCTTGCCTGTAAAGCCTAACAACCTGGATTCGATTCCCCAGTACCCACATAAAGCCAGATGCACAAAGTGGATCATATGTCTGGAGTTCATTTCCCTAGGGTACCCATTCTCTCTCTTTTCTGTCTGCAAATAAATAATAAAATATTTAAGGAAAAAAAAAAGCCAGGCATGGTAGTGCATACCTTTCATCCCAGCACTAGGGAAGCAGAGTAGGATTGCTGTGAGTTCAAGGCCATCCTGAGACTACATAGTAAATTCCAAGTCAGCCTGGGCTAGAGCAAGACCCTACCTCAAAAAACAACAGAAAAAGAGGTTTTTTTATTTTCACATTTGTGTGTGGCTACTGCCATAAATGAATATCCATCTAGTTTTACATGGATTTTATATGGATGGCTGGGGAATTGAACCCAGGCTGGCAGGCTTTGTAAACAAGCACCTCTGAGTCAAGTCCCCAGCCCAAGCCTTATAAAGCTTAAGCTTTCTGATATTAATCCTGAGAATCCAAACCTGGATAAAATGCTGACCTGAAACAACAGCCTCAGGTTCTTCCTCTTGGACAACTTCTTCATTCTCTGTAGTGCTGTCACTGTCCTCAGAGTCAGAAGTACTCAACAAAGGATTCCTAGTTTCTGAATCGGAAGCAGGAGCTGGCAAGTAAGGCTGGCTCCTGCTCGCCTGAAAGTAGGCATACAAGGGTGTTCTCAACCTGTATGCAGAAAGACAAAAAGGATTAGAGTGCCGGGCGTGGTGGCGCACGCCTTTAATCCCAGCACTTGGGAGGCAGAGGTAAGAGGATTGCTGTGAGTTCAAGGCCACCCTGAGACTACATAGTGAATTCCAGGTCAGCCTGACCTAGAGTGAGACCCTACCTCAAAAAACCAAAAAAAAAGAAAAAAAAAAGGGATTAGAGTACAATGGGCCTTCATCACAACAATAACCTATTGTGGTGTCTGCAGGTAAATCCTAGTCCTTTCAATCCATTTTCAAGCCATCAAATGCTTGCTTTGAAAGTTCACTGAGTAGTAACAGATTTACACAGATGCTGGATAAGTACACTCTATTCCAGACAATCAGGGGGTCTTCTAAGGAGCCATCCAGAGGTCGCATAAAGAGAATTTTTAGGGACCAAGGCATTACCTGTGCCAGATGCCAAACAGACTGCTTTTAAGGCGGCCATGGATCTGGAGAAAGGAATAGGAATAAGGACAACCACAAAACTCACTGAGACATAATCTTTTTCTTTGCTATAAGCATTTGATTACTTCCAGTTCTGAATACTTTGATTCAGACAAAAATTTTGTAAGATGTTGCACTGTTTTTAAGGAGAGACTTTAATGTGGTCTTTAATTGTCATTTTTGTTGATATGAACCAAGTTTTCTTTTTAAAAAATGCTAAACAATGGGCTGGAGAGATGGCTCAGAGGTTAAGGCACTTGCCTCCAGTGCCTAAGGCCCCGGGTTCAATTCCCCAGACCCACAAGGTGGTGGCCCTGGTGCTCTCTCTCTCTCTCTCTCTCTCTCTCTCTCTCTCTCTCTCTCTCTCTCTCTCTCTCTCTCTCTGTGTGTGTGTGTGTATCTCTCTGCCTGAAAATGAATAAATAAAATTTAAAAAAAATGCTAAACAGCTGGGTATCATGGTGCATGCCTTTAATCTCAGCATTTGGAAGAAGGTAAGAGGATCATTACACAGGTGCGCACACACACTAGGTGAGGGTATAGCTCAGTAGTACATACATACATATATAACATTCGTAAGATCTGGGATGGATTCACAGAACCACATTAAAAAAAAATCAACTTCTATAATCTCTTGCTGACAAACTTGCCCCTGGTTTTCGAAGTGAATCAGTATAGCTTATCCTCTTAATTATTAGGTGAAGTAAACATGGCAAATACTTTTATTTCTATCTGACTCATGAGGACAGAGGGGTTCAGAAAGGTTAACTCTGGCAGCACTGGGGGTAGGACCAGAAATGAGTTTCATAATCTCCAGCGTAGCATCAATCACATAACTTGTATGTATATTTACCTGGCATTGTCTGTCCTCTGAGACCCTCCGGCCCTTGTCCTATGTGAAACGGAACCCGTCCTCCTCCTTGCTCTCACTGGGCCCACACTGTGGCCTGAAGGTGGAGGTCTCAGCATTTCCAGCATATTATGAAGTCTCTGTAGCCCACTGATGAAGTTATTCATTGAAGCTGATGCAGACGCTTCTGCAGTGTGGTAGGCATTAAATCCCTCACTTTGCGCCTCTGAAGCTTCCAGATCGATGTTCTCCACATTCTCTTCTGACTGCTGTACTTCCTCTGTTAAGTCAACAGAAGGTGGTGGAACAGGCAGGAGGAATGGTCTCTCTTGGCTACTGACTCCTTCAGCAAGGGCAGGCTGGATGAGGGGTGGCTCCCCTTGGCTGCTGACCACTCCAGCAGGAGCAGGCTGTTCGGTAGCACTATCTAGCTGCCCCGGAAGATCAAGGTCCATTGTTTCTTCATGAGCCATCACTGTAACAATATTTGCAAAATCGATAAAACATATAATTGATATAATTATAACTAATCTTTCAGAATTTCTATTTAAGAACATTCTTTACAAAACTGAGAGGCTTAAAGAGATTTTAGATCCTTAAACTGTTTTGGGCCGGGCATGGTGGCGCACACCTTTAATCCCAGCACTCGGGAGGGAGAGGTAGGAGGATTGCTGTGAGTTCAAGGCCACCCTGAGACTACATAGTGAATTCCAGGTCAGCCTGGACTAGAGCGAGACCCTACCTGGAAAAAAAAAAAAAAATTTTGGTAATCAAGGAGCCTAAGGTAGGTGAAGCTGAGTTTGAGGTCAACCTGGGATACACAGTGACTTCTGGGATAGTCTGAGTGACAGAGCAAGGCTCAGTTTCCAAAAAAAAAAAAAAAAATCCAAGCCAAATGAGAAAAAGAAAAGAAAAACCCACTTTATAACCATTTTCTAATTCATCTTTAAACCATACTGTGTTGGCTTTTGACACAGGAAACTTTCCCTGGGGCTCCAGATGACAGACCAAAGTATGACTGCACCAAAACCAGTCTGTTGAACTAGCGAGTTTAGTGGGGTTACTTACAGAGCACAGGAGCAATGGAAACCCCAAAGTAGCAGCACCACCAAGTCTCATCCCATCCTGGATGACACCTTACCCATAGCTGCTTAGATGGGGGTGCTCTGTGTCAAGATCACCTCAGATGTCCCTCCCTCAGCCTCAGGGTGAGGGCTGACTTAAAGAGCACAGATGACTCAAAGGAGCTGTAGCTCTCAAAAGCCCACTCCAGCATAGGCGACAACCCAAGAAAACTGAATTTTGGAGCACATCACACAACTTGCAAGCAGCTCAGTGAGAGAGTTTCTCCCCAAACAGTTATTTTCCCTTTATATAGCCTGAAGGCAGGTTCTTGTAACCTTTTCTCAGACTTCTTGACTTCTCAAGTTTACTGAGCTTCCTTCCTCTTCCCCAGAAGAGAATGTTTCAATTAGGGGAAAACAGCTATACAACATGTCTAAATGTAATCTTTCAGAAACTCATTTCTGTTGAACTCAATATAGACATTTTCCAAAGCAAATAATGTTCTATCTCATTATAACAGGCAACACTTTTTATTATCTTTTTTTTTTGGGGGGGGGGGTTCAAGGTAGGGTCTCACTCTAGCCCAGACTGACCTGGAACTCACTGCAATCCTCCTATCTCTGCCTTCTAAGTGCTGGGATTAAAGTTGTGAACACCACACCAGGCAATATTCATTTTTCACAGCCCTAAGGTTACAAAGAATAAACGGAGATTCAGCCTTGGCTAGAGCGAGACCCTACCTTGAAAAAACAAAAATAAAATAAAATAAATTTATGTACTGAGTCATAAGGAGAGAGGGGGGGGTCAGTGTCCTTGCCACTGCAAACAAACTCCAAATGCATGCAACAATGTGTATCTGGTTTTACATAATGAACAGGGAATCAAATCTGGGCCATCAGATTTTGCAAGCAAGCACCTTTAACCGCTGGGCCATCTCTCCAGTCCCCAAGAGGATATTTTTGCACTTGCAAAATTAACTGTTACTAGGGCTGGAGAGATGGTTGTACGATTAAGGCACTTGCTTGCAAAGCCTGACAACCCTGGTTCGATTCAGTGCTCACATGGAGCCAGACGTAAAAAATGGCACATGCATCTGGAGAACTTTGCAGGGGCTGGAGACCCTGAAGTGCACATTCTCTTTGACTCTCTTCTTTCTCTCTCTCTCTCTGTGCAAATAGATAATTTTTTTTTTTTTTTTTGGATTTTTCGAGGTAGGGTCTCACTCTAGTCCAGGCTGACCTGGAATTCACTATGTAGTCTCAGGCTGACCTTGAACTCACGGAGATCCTCCTACCTCTGCCTCCCGAGTGCTGGGATTAAAGACGTGCGCCACCACGCCCAGCGATAAAATATTTTTTAAATGAGATTTTAAAAATTAACTGTTACTATCTGGGCATCATGATGCATACCTTTATTCCCAGCATGTGGGAGGCTAAGGTATGAGGATTGCTGTGTGTTCAAGGCCACCCCAAAATTATATAGTGAATTCTAGGCCAGCTTGGACTAGAGCGAGAATCTACCTCAAAAACAAACAAAAAAGATAATAGGAAGGAAGGATAGAGCAAACATGAGCAATGATAAGTAATTATGAAATTGTCACAACAAAACCCATTATCTGTAGGCCAACTTGAAAAAGGACTGGAAAGATAGCTCAATGGTTAAAGATGCTTGTGACCTGGGTTCAATTCCTCAGTACTCACATAGTCAGATGCACAAAGTGGCACATGTGTCTGGAGTTTGTTTAGAGTGGCAAGAGACACTTGAGAACCCATACACAATCAATCTCTCAAGTAAATATTATTGTTTTTCAAGGTAGGGTCTCGCTCTAGCCCAGGCTGACCTGGAATTCACTATGTAATCTCAGGGTGGCCTCGAACTCATGGTGATCCTCCTTCCTCTGCCTCCCAAGTGCTGTAACTTAGTACTTGCCTACCAAGTACCAGGCACTGGGGATTAATGCCCTGCTCACACACAAAGATTGCTGGGCATGGTGACACACCTGCAATCCTAGCACTGTAAATATGGAGGCAAGATGGAGCGTTCCAGAGCAGGAGCTGGGAGATAGCTCAGAGGCTAAAGGCACTTGCTTGCAAAGCAGGAAGGTCTGACAGGGTTCAATTCCCCAGTACCCATGTAGAGCCGGATGCAAGTGGCTCATGCATGTGGAGTTCGTTTGCAATGGTCAGAGGCCCTGACATGCCCATCTGTCTGTCTGTCTGCTTGCAAATAAAGAAAAGATAAAGGAATTATTTCTCAAAAGGTTCTTGCTGGTCAGGGTGCCCCACGACTGTACCCTCAGAGGCAGTGGATTATATATATATATATATATATATATATATATATATATATATATATATATATATATATATATATATTATGTAGTGAGATTTTTGTCTTGAAAAAACTTAAGTTCTGGAGCTGGAGAAATGGCTCAGCGGTTAAGGCGCCTGCCTGCAAAGCCTAACGACCCACGTTCGACCTTCCAGTGCCCACGTAAAGCCAGATGCACAAAATGGCACACACATCTGGAGTTCATTGCAGGGATTGGAAGCCCTGGCAGGCCCATTCGTTTCTCTCTCTTTGCTTGTAAATAAATATGTTAAAAAAACAACAACAAAAGCCCCTTCAGTCCCTCGGTCGAGCCCTGGTCGGTCTGCGTGCACGCGCCGCGCATCTTACCACGCGTTGGCACGCAGGCTCCCACGAAGACAAGAGAGGACGACGGTCCCCAACCACCGGAGTTGAGCGGGCGGCGGGATTCGGTGTCTCGGTTCAACTCCTCCCCGGTTCGTTCCCCCGCCTCCACCCCCAGCCGCAGGCGCCCCCGGCTCCCGGAGACCTCTGCCCGCAGCCCCGCTCTCACCAGAGGCCAGAACGGAGCCGCTCCTTACCGCCACACAACTCCAAGCAACTCCCGGAACACATCCGGGGCCCTCTCCGGGCGCTGCTCAGCGAGCTCCTATTGGACGGCAGCCCCCGCCGGTGACCAATACCTTTGCGTCTTACTCCATTGGTCGCCGCTAGCTGAAAGAGCGGCGCTCTCATTGGTCAGCCGTTGGATACTTTCTAGGCGGGAACCTGGTGGGGAGAAGCCTCCTGCCATAGGTAGATGTCTACGTCTGTCACCTCAGCCAGCCCCCCTGAAGTGTGCGGCCTATTAACCGTTGTTTATTCGAACTTTCTAGCGGGAAGAGAAACACCAGATCTTCTCCGAGCATATTTGAGTGCATATTAAAATTGCCGGTCTGAGCCGGGCGTGGTGGCTGACGCCTTTAACCCCAGCATTTGGGAGGCAGAGGTAGGAGGATTGCCGTGAGTTCCAGGCCACCCTGAGACTACAGAGTGAATTCCAGGTCAGCCTGGACTAGAACGAGAGCCTACCTCGAAAAATAAACAAACAAACAAAAAAAAAAATTGCTGGGCTGGAGGATGGCTCAGTGCTTGCTTGTAAAACCTAACGTCCCAGGTTTGATTCCCCAGCTCCCATGTGATGGTCAGGTTTTCTTGTCAACATGATCTTTTTAATTATCTTGGTGGGTCTCTGAGGATGTTCACAGGAAGGCAGCCTCTTAGTCAGGGCAGCTGGCAATTAACATCCCTTCCTGGGAGGGCAGTGCAGGATGGAAATTCCAAAGACTCAGGAAGCCAACTAGTCTGGGACAGGGTTGCAAGACCCAGCCCTAAGGCTATATAAAGGGGAAGGAAATCTCTCTTCACCCCTGCCATTTTGCTGTTCTAAGTGTGTGTGGTGTTGGTGATGGTTTTTCTCTCTGCTTGGACTGTGAAAGGGGCTAACCTCTTTCACCATTATGGAACTTCCCCTGGATCTGTAGCTTCAATAAATCCTTTCCTCCCATAACTGCCTGGTTTGGAGGTTCATGCCAGGGCATGTGGCTTCATGTATGACGGCCCACATAAAGCCAGATGCACAAGGTGGCACATTTCATTTGGTGTTCCTTTGCAGCAGTTGGAAGCCCTGGTGTGCCCATTCTCTGTCTCTCTTCTATCTCTGATTGCAAATAAATAAATTTTTTAGAAAATAATTTTCTAAAATAATTTTTTAGAAAACTGCCTTCTGCAGGGCATGGTGGCACACATCTTTGATCCCAGCACTTGGGAGGCAGAGGTAGGATTACCATGAGTTTGAGGCCAGCCTGAGACTACATAGTGAATTCCAAGTCAGCCTGGGCTAGAGTAAGACCCCAGCATTCAGAATACTGAGACAGGAGGATTGCGTTAAGTTTGAGGCCAGCCTAGGATACACAGTGATCTTCAAGATGCCTTGGGCTACAGAATGAGGCCCTGTTGCAAAAATAACAGAGTTGTTTGGGTGGATTTTAAATTTTATTTATTTATTTATTTGAGACAGAGAGAAAGAGGCAGACACACAGAGAGAGTGTAGGGTTTCCAGGCCTTCCTGCCACTGCATAGTGGCACATGCCTTTCTTAGAATGAAATTAAAAGACCCTAGTAGAGAAAGAGTTAACAGTTCTTCTTAAAAATGTTAGCTTAAGCTTTCAGCCCCAGTTCCTGTAACATTGTGTCTGGTTCCTGTAATCTTGCATCCTTGGTAAAAGCTAAGAATGTCCTGACTGATTACAAAAAAAAAATGTGCAAATGAATGCTTGCTTGTAACTTCCTGATAAAACTTGTTTTTTCTACTGTTTAAAAGCCTTGTTCAAATTAATTCGGGGATTTTTGCCTCTGTTCTGCTCAAGGACACGCATCGAGCTCCGGCATGCTTGGTTCTTTTTAATAAAACCCTTTGCAGTTGCATGGGAGATCGTGGTGAGGGTCTTCTTTTGGGTCTGGGGTCTTACACCTTTAATTCCAGCACTCAGACGCAAGTGTACAAGGATCACTGTGAATTCAAGACCAGTGTAGGACTACAGACTGAGTTCTAGGTCAGCCCAGACTAGAATGAAACTCTATCTCAAAAAAAAAAAAAAAGTTTTTTTCTTGCCCCCACAACTTGTCCTCAAGTCATTGGCTTTTTTAATGTCAGGTAAACAAATTGTGGTCTAGTACCAGGTCCCCAAAATTTGGAGAGCTCTGGGATCTTTTATGGGAAGTCAGACAGGGTCAGAGAGCCCAGGCCTCAGGTATCCAAATGGGGAGTTTTGTGTTTAGAAAGGTGGAGTTGTACACAAAAGGAGGGGAACCTGGCCAGCTCCTGTGCTATTCATAACTCCCTCCCTACCCCATGGACTGATCCAGTATGCCCACTGAGGAGGACCCCCAATGGGTTGGGGACAGGGAGGAGGGAAATGGGGGTACCATCATAAGATTTGCTCATACAATGTAACTGATTAAGGATAATAAAGATATAAAAGAGGGCTGGAGAGATGGCTTAGTGGTTAAGGCACTTGCCTCCAGTGCCTAAGGCCCTGGGTTCAATTCTCCAGTACCCACATATGCCAGACCCACAAGGTGGTGGCCCTGGTGCTCTCCCCTCTCTCTCTCTCTCTCTCTCTCTTTCTCTCTCTCTCTCTCTCCCTGTATCTCTCTGCTTGAAAATGAAAAAATAGAATATTAAAAAAAAGATATAAAAGAAAAGAAGCTGGGCATGGTGGCACACGCCTTTAATCCCAGCAGAGGCAGAGGTAGGATGATTGCCATGAGTTCAAGGCCACCCTGAGACTACATAGTGAATTCCAGGTCAGCCTGGGCTAGATTGAGACCCTACCTCGAAAAACCAAAAAATAATAATAATAATAATAATAAATAAGGAGAGATTCCCAGGCTTGTGCCTCTCCCAGCTTCTTATCCATAGACTTCTTGGTTTAGGTTTCAATCAGTAAATTCTGATAGTTTCTTTAAAATTCCTGTGAATGAATGGACAGAAAATGAGATGAGAGCAGGGAGCTGAGCCAAGCTAGAAACCCAAAGACATCTACATTATATAATGCATAGAAATCACATTCCCTTTGGTCTGGCTGGTGCCTAAACCATATCCATTTATGCCTTTGTGATAGGAAGTTCTCTTACTTGATCAAGTATGAAAACCTGAATACCAAGCTAGGGGTGGTGGAACCTGCCTATAATCCTAGCACTGAGGAGAAGGATCACTCAAATCTGAACACAAGATGGGCTACACAGTGAGACCCTGTCTCAAAAAAGAAAACAAAGACCTGCTCCAACCCAAATACCTCACAGCAGGGATAAACACATCTTAGCCATCTTAGTATGGATTAGTCTCTAGCATTCAATTCTCTTAGACCAAGGGGACCCAGGGCTTTGAAAGAGCCAGGAAGAGGGAGGAAGGAGACAAAGACAATGCAAAGGAGAGAAAAGCACCATATAAATCACCGTCAGCTTTTTATTCACCTTGTGTGCCATTTCATGGACTGTTAGAGTGTGTTCACCTGCTCTATGGTGGTAAAGAGAAGCTGCAGTCAGACAGATGCCAGAGTGTAATTTTGATGATTCAGGGCAGGGTGAAGCAAAAGGACAGATGAGGTGATGAGATACTTTCTCAGGTACTGTTATAAGCATGTGAAAAGCCTCAAAGAGCAATCCTCAGTCCAGACATTTCTATAAGTAGAGGGGATATCCTTGGGAACTGCCTTGAAAGACAGGATGCAAGCCAGGTTAGGAGGATCACTGTGAGTTCAAGGCCACCCTGAGACTACAGAGTGAGTTCCAGGTCAGCTAGGGCTAGAGCAATACCCTACCTCCAAACAAAACAAACAAACAAATCAAAACACAGGATGCTTGTCCCTTTAGCTCCTTTTTGAAGGCATTCCGCCTTCAGTTATCACTGTGCTCCATCCCCAGGTCTATAACTTGAGAAACTATTGTGTGCATACAAAAAACTATTTTAAGGGGCCACATTTAAACAAGAACAAAGTACTAAGGGCTGGAGATAGCTCAGCAGTTAAAAGCACGTGCTTGCAAAGCCTGATGGTCCTGGTTTGATTTCCCAGGACCCATGCCAGATGCACAAAGTGACACATGCATCTGGAGTTCATTTACAGTGGCACGAGGCCCTGATGCCCATTCTTTCTCTAAAAATAAAAATATAAAAAAAGAATGAAGTACTCTATCTTAGTGTATAGCTCAGTGATAGAGCACTTGCCTAGCATACTGGAAAGTTCTGGATTCAATTTTCAGCACTGTGAATCCAAACCAACGCCCCTCTAAGTACTGTAACAATTAAAATGTCAATCATAGTTGGTGGGGTAAGCAAGATGCATGGTCATCTAATGGATGACTCTACAGAAGTGAAAATGAGTGAGTGGAAACCACATTAACATCAATGAATATCCAATTATAATCTTAAGCAAATGAACCAAGTTATAGTATAAAACAGTATAATATTACCTACATAACCTCCCCAAACATGGGAGACTAAATTATCCAGTGCATCTAGCTTGAAAAACTATGTTTGGCCAGCAGTTAATTCTGGAAGAAAGGAATATGAAAAGTAGAGAGTTCACAGATGGCTTTTTTAATAAGTGGCAATGTTCTATTCCTTAACAAAGCAGTGCGTATAATGTTCTCTTCACTTTAATATTTTAACTGTACATATATATATTTTAAAATATTTTATTTATTAATTTTTCAAGCAGACAGATAGAGAGAAAGAGAGAGAGAGAGGGGGGGGGAGAGCATCAGGGCCACCACCTTGTGGGTCTGGCTTACGTGGGTCCTGGGGAATTGAACCGGGGGCCTTAGGCACTGGAGGCAAGTGCCTTAACCGCTGAGCCATCTCTCCAGCCCGTACATATATATTTTTATGTGTACAGATGTAGTATGATACATAACACAATAAAGCTAAGAAAAAATAATTGTCTTTGAACTCTGCAGCCAATTTCAAGCAAGTGCCTTTAGCCACTGAGCAATCTCTCCAGCCCTCTGCAGCCAATTTTAACAGAAACACTTTCCCAGTCCAAGGAAGCTATGTGTGAACCCTTCTTTCCTGTTGGACTGAGAAGCCTCTCAGACTCTGTAGCATGTAGACAGTTATTGTGGGGCTTCCCAATCAACCCCTCTGACTGGCTTTCTACCTCCAGAGACCCCCGACAAATACACCTACCATCAACAGAGGGCCGTTCGGAAGGCTCATAGGCCCGGCACTCATCAATGATCTCCTGCACCAATGGAGGACAGTCTTCACCCACTGGCTCTCGCTGGCGCTCCACAGCCACCAGCTGGTGGATCTCCTGAGAATTTAGGCCTGGCATGGAAATGATAGGACAGAAGGCTTGAAACTTTGCACTGGCACTCACAGAAGTCTCTCTGATGCTCATGCCTAGCATTGGAACTAGGGACTTCCAGTCAGGGAAACAAAGGCAAACCAAAGCTTCCAATGACTGCACTGACTAGCCCAGGCAGTGCTTTTTTAAAAAAATATTTTATTTATTCATTTTCAAGCAGAGATACACGAGAGAGAGAGAGAGAGAGAGAGAGAGAGAGAGAGAGAGAGAGAGAGAGAAAACCAGAGCCACCACCTTGTGAGTCTGGCTTATATGGGCACTGGGGAATTGAACCGGGGCTTTAGGCACTGGAGGCAAGTGCCTTAACCACTGAGCCATCTCTCTAGCCCCAGGCGGTGCTTATGTCAAAGAACCAAGTGCCTAACAGCACCGATGGGGAGCTTCTGTTCTCTTGGAAAGGGACCCAACCCAAACCCCAGCAGAGCTAGCCTTCCTGTTTTTTACCTTGGAATGGGATCTTCCCAGTAGTGATTTCCCACAGGACGATTCCAAAACTGAAAGAAAACCAGAAAACTGAGCAGCGTAACAAGCTCTTTCACTCCAGAAAATCCAGTAGGTTTTCTCATTACCACTCAACGCTGTTCAACAGACCTTACCTCCCTCCCTTCTCTCTTTCACTTTCTCTCTGTCCCTCTCTCTTCCTCCCCCTTTCTCCTCTCCCGCCTCCTCCTTTTTCTTCTTCCTTCTCTTTTGCCCTCTCTTGGAATCAAGCCCACAACCTCAGACATGCTGGGCTAACCTCTAGCCCTGCCCAGCCCTGTTCCATAGGATCAGGACAGTCCTCAGAGGAGGAGTTTGTCTTGGATTTTCTATTCTTTTCATGTGTTAGAATCTGCATGAGAACATGAACATACCTGTATATTTCAGCTTTGACATCATATTTATGAAACACATTTTCTAGTGCCTGAGGTGAGACATATGCTGTAGAACTGACTGTCTTTGCTTTATTCCTCCCATTTTCCCGACTGATGGAAGTCTGCGTTTTGCTCAATTCAAATCCTGCAAGCTAGATAGAGAGATGAGTTGTAGGCAGGATCTGGGTAGAGGGGCAGAAGACAGAAAGTTGTTGCAACACGTGATTGTTAGAGGGTGACCTTTTCCCTTGGGGATTTATTTTCATTGTGTCTTCTGACTGTGATTACTATATTGGCTGACATTTTAGGTTCAACTTGTCATAGCTTACTAATCAAGAGAAACATGACAGTCCTTCTCTATGGAATAGAGATGGCAGTAGGAAGGGCTTTAAAGCCCCAGTATGAGCCTGGGCATGGTGGCGCTCACCTTTAATCCCAGCACTTGGGAGGCAGAGGTAGGAGGATCATCATGAGTTTAAGGCTACCCTGACTACATAGTGAATTCCAGGTCAGCCCAGGCTAGAGCGAGACCCTACCTCAAAACAACAACAGTAAAAAGGCCCAGTATAATTTGGTAAATTGTAGCTGTTTCTAATATACTGTGTTAGACTTTCATGGTGGAAGACTCAACTCTACTCAGTGAGGATGGAGACGAGTGCATGGAGTTACTATATGGCGTTACTATAAGGCTTGCTTTGTTTGTTTGTTTCTTTTTTTGGTTTTTGACCTCAAACTCATGAAGATCCTTCTACATCTGCCTCCCCAGTGCTGGGATTAAAGGTGCACATCACCACACCCAGCTACAGTTTGCAAATATTTTATTTATTTATTTGCAAGGGAAGAGAGAGAAAATGAGCAAGCCAGGGCCTCCAGACACTAAAAATGAACTCCAGATACATGAACCATTTTTTTTGCATCTGGCTTAGGCTTTAAGGCCCTCACCCTTTTAAATACTACTTATTCATTTGCAAGTTCCCCAGCATTTTTTTTTCCAGGTAGGGTTTCGCTAACCTAGGCTGACCTCAAAGTCACTGTGATGCTTCTACCTCAGGCACCCCAGTGCTGGGATTACAGGTATGAACCACCACTCCCAACTCGCTTGCTTTTTCCCAGATGCAGATGGAAAAATGATGTGGGAAAACACTTTTGCTCTAGCTGACCTTGCAGGGTGGACATCCCATTTTGAGTTATCTTTGTCAACCCCGCATGATCATATCACATTCCTAAGGAGGCCACGGCCTGGGTCATGGGAGTGTGTGCTCCTGCTCTCTGCGCAGCTACCATTAGCATCGTCAGCGTGCAGAAGCTACCAGCTCTAAAGCCAGCCAGGTACCCAAATCTAGAGGCAAAATCAAGAAAAGAGCGGGATACTTAGATGGGAGAAGGTATCTGAGAAGAGCAAAAGCATTAAGTTTCTCTTAATCCAGGGCTCATAAGGCTAGAAAAAAGAAAATTATATGCGAATGACAAAATATTCTTTTAGAATTTGGGGATCTTGGACACTGACCTAACAAAACCCTTTCCTCCTCTGAGCAAATGACACAAATTCTGATAATTTTTCAGTTAACTTTTAGTTCTGTTCCCTTGAAAATCTGATGAAGGTAGATTGGCACCTCCTTAGTAAACATAGTTAATGATAAGAAGTGACCAGTAAATTACAAATTGCCTTGAGTGGTGGTTAGTGGGTCAGAGGACCATAAACAGATTATAGGCATGCTACAATTTGTAGCAACTATTATACATTGGAACTGGTTTATCCTTTGCACAGGGTCATAGAAGATAGGTCTGTAGAATTATTGTAAGAGATATTGACTCCTGCTGGAGGTAGGGGCACACACCTTTAATCCCAGCACTCGTGAGGCAGAGGTAGGAGGAT
>PVHP010030492.1:0-21693 GCA_004024765.1 Zapus hudsonius | reverse complement strand
GACTTGTTCCCGGGGCTTGAAACCCAGCGCCTGTCGGACTCGCCGTCCCGTTATGCCAGGTCGTGCGGGTCCGAGCCCGGGAGCAGCTAGAAGGGGAACAGGGCGGCTGGTGTCCGAGAGTGTCCTCGTGGGTTGGGCAGCGGGTAGGGGATCCGAGGAGAGGGGTGGCGTCCCGGAGGGCTCTGCGGGGCGGGAGGGTGTGGAGAGATGAGCATTTACGCACGGGGTGAGATGGAGACCCTATGCCAAGTGTGCCCCCGCAATATGGGGCGCGTGGCCACTGGGGTCACGATGCTGCCCGCCCGACGCACAGCGGCGCGCTGGCTGCTCCCCGGCCCGCGCATCCCTCTGTTCCCGAAGTCCCCCGGCTTCCAAGCGCTCGGCCCCGGAGCCGCAGACGTACCGGCGCCGGGCAGCTGCCACCGGCCGGTTCCCACTTCCGTGGGTGCCCAGCAATCTGGACCCCGGAGGCTCCGGCCGCGCTTCGCTGCGCCTCGCTGCACCCAAGACGTGCGTCTGGCGAGTCCACGGCGCATTCCAATGACCCGTCCATAGTTCCCCAAGGAAGGTCGGGGGCAGTCCCTGGGGCTGTCACTTTCCTAGTAGTTACTTGTAGATTTCAAGTCTAGCGAGAGCGACTCACTAGGCACTGCCTGAGGTCCCAGTTCCCAATGGAAGCGCTCCAATCTGGCGTTTTCCGGCGCTGGTGAGGATGCCAAGTGACCAGCCTGAACACCTTTCCATGCGCCCAGGGCGGCTCCTAGGGTCTAACTCAGCAGCCGCCTTCCACTCCCCAAATCCTGACTCTTTGATGCAGAAATATAGCCTCGACGAGAGGGGTTAAACATCTCCTTTTAACTGGTCGGAGGGCAGGGAGATGTAGGTAATTGGATCTCCTGATGGAAAGGGCAAATCCTCGTGCGTGTGTTTATGTTCCCCTGAGATGGTGCCAGGATAGAACTGATTAATACAATCTATTGTGTTCAGTGGCTCACCAGGGTCCCTAGAGCAGGGGTTTCCTTCTGGCTACACTAACAAGTTAAATAAATAGGATAGAAAGGTTAAGATAACCCCCTTCCAGGGTGAGGGGTCTTCTTTCGCCCCCAGGGTCGCCCTGTCTCCCTTCTTTTCTTTTTGGGAAGAGGCAAGGAGGCACCAGAGTCTAGACTTTTCAAAGACAGAAAGATCTTAAGAAAACTAGAATCTCCTTTACCTCCCCCAAGGAAGCTTACAAATTACACTGCTGAAATTATTAGTATTTGCTAATTATTTAAGGGTTCTTTAGACCCGTGCTGGTTAAGGGTGTTTAATCTCCCTGTCACTGAAGGAATTTGTCTCTTGCAAACTTTGTTTCCTTAAAGATAAAGTTCACACGGAGTGAAGTGTTCTGGCAACCCACAGTCTAGGAAATCCAGGTTGGCTAATTGCTCACACAGGGAAGAGCAGCGATGTGTGATGTCCCTACATTCTCTAACTGAATTCCCCTTCTCAGATGAGGCAGCTGATGACCTCTGTCTTAATAGTCCAGTATTAAAAGTAATAAGGTACAAAGAAATTTCATGGTCTAGACCTTTCTCCAAGAAGACAACAAGACAGAAAAGTTGTTCCAGAATGAGACGTACAAGGCACACAGGGAAACCTAACCCTTCTGTAGAGGGAAGAAGAGAGGCAGTTAGGAGAGGTGACAGCATATTTAACTGAAAAAGCATCCACTTACAGCCCATGTCTTACATCTGCAAAGAATTTTCTTTAGTTTTAACATATGTTCTCAGAAATGCAAAATACAACAGGAATTCCCAGGACAAGAAAAGTCTTTTCCTTCACATGCGAACATGAAGATACAAATAGATGATTATAATAGTCCATTTTCATTGCAGACATCCCTTGATAAATGCAAGGTGTCCTTGGGACAGCGGTTAAGGACATATTTGGGGGTGAGATGCAACTGGGTTCAAGTCCTGGTTCTCTGTTTTTTAAAACTATGTGACCTGTGTTAGATTCCTGATTGGTAAAGAAGACGCTATTATCTACTTTACATTTTCTTTTAAAAATATTTTATTCATTCATTTTCAAGCAGAGAGAGAGAAAGAGAGAGAAGAGAGAGAGAGAGAGAGAGAGAGAGAGAGAGAGAGAGAGAGAGAGAGAGAGAGAGAGAGAGAGAGAACCAGGGCCACCACCTTGTGGGTCTGGCTTATGTGGGTCCTGGGGAATTGAACCCCGGGCCTTAGGCAACTGGAGGCAAGTTCCTTAACCGCAGAGCCATCTCTCCAGTCCCTACTTTACATTTTCTTGTGAAAAATAAATGAAAAAATTTGGATAGCAGAGCTAGAGAGATGACTCAGCAGTTCACTTGCCTCCAGAGCCTAAGGAACCTGTTCAGTTCCCAGTATCTATGGAAGCCAGAGACTCAAGTGGCACAGGCATCCGGGGTTCCTTTGCAGTGGCTAGTGGCCCTGACACAACCATTCTCAATCCTCTGTATCTCTCTGCTTGCAAATAATGAAATTATTTTAAAACATTTGGACAGCATTTAGCATAGTATGTAGCATAGCGAGGGCTCAAAAAACTAGATAACTTTTAATATTAGTGGGAGTGTAAGAGAAGCAGGATTTTCATACAGCACCAGCAAATGGTAACAGATGGTTCTGAGCTTAATCTTGACTCTCGCTTGTATTTATCCAACACATCTTTCTCTACAACGTGCAACCTGTACCTTGGCTGCTGCTCAGTATTACTGCTCAGTGAACATCTAATATTTGTACCTCCTAGCTTGTTTCCTGCTGACCTCAAGAATTGCATTCAACTTGAAAACAAGAATCTCCCAATGAGCAGAGCCACTAAGATATTTAACCACCTTCTCCCTGCCCTGTGCATTGTTGGCCAGCAGTAGAATTTAGCCTTAATAGCCTTAAGAATGGACAAGTTATGGTTAAGAGATTGGCAATGTGTAAAGAATGAGATTTATTATATGTGCCAACGATTAATATTTATCTCTTTGGTGCAACTTGTCTGAAAAAAAAAAACCTTTATTCTTACTAAGGAAGTCTCTATTTGAATTTTTAATTTGTTAAAAATATTTTAATTTATTTTGAGAGAGAAAGAGAGAGGGGGGAGGGAGGGAGAATAGGCATGCCGGAGCCTCTGGTTGCTGAAAAAAACTCCAGATGCATGCACCACTTTGTTCATCTGGCTTTTTGTGGGTATCGGGGAATTGAACTCTGGCCAGCAGGCTTTGTAAGCAAGTGCTATTAACACCTCAGCCATCTGCCCAACCCTTCGACTTGATTTTAAAAAGCTTATTCTAATTTTTTAAATTAGATACCGACTACATAGCCTTGACGTTTCCCAAAAATTAGGCCTGAAAACCAGAAGGAATGCATCATTTAAAAATCTGGTCTGCTTATAAAGCATAGAACAATTTCATTCTTTTGTGCCTGGAGAATGATTTGGTGGCATGCTTGTGAAATGTCTTTCTAAAAGTTAGCTCAGCGGGAGGAATTGAGCAGAAGTTTGGGGCAGCCAACTGGCTTTCACTGCAGTCCTCACACCAAACAGTGTATGAGCAGCTTGTTCGGTCATTTTGAGGAATACAGAGAGGTGTATTGGAAGGAACACTGCAAGCAGATCACACACACCATCTATAATTCTGAGTCTCCACGTTGCAAAGATTCCATTCAATTTTTTTAAAATTTTTCCAGGCAGGTTCTCACCCCACCCTAGGCTGCCCTGGAACTCACTCTGTTTAGGCCCAGGCTGGCCTCTAACTCATGGCAACCCTCCTATCTCTGCCTCCTGAGTTGAGTGCTGGGATTAAAGGTGTGTGGAACCACCGCCCTGGCTGAGGACTCCATTCTTAGTGCTTGTGTGGCTTTGTAGCAGCAAACTGCCCTAACCTGCACAGTGGATGGAGGGCGACAATACGGCTTCTCTTGCTTGTAGATGGTGATTTTTGATCACTCAGGGGAACTGTAAGGAGAGGATGAGGTTGAAAAGATCTGCTTGGGGCTGGGGAGATGGTTAGTGGTTAAAGGCACTGGCTTGCAAAGTCTGCTGGCCCAGGTTCAGTTCCCCAGCACCAAGTAAAAAGCCAGATGCAGGGCTGGAGAGATGGCTCAGTGGTTGGGGCACTTGCCTCCAGTGCCTAGGGCCCCGGGTTCCGTTCTCCAGGACCCACGTGAGCCAGACCCATAAGGTGGTGGCCCTGGTGTGCTCTCTCTCTCTCTCTCTCTCTCTCTCTCTGCTTGAAGGATGAATAGATGAAATATTTTTTTAAAAAGCCAGATGCAAAAAGTGGTGCGTGTGTCTGCATTCTGGTGACACGTGCACATATGTACAAATAAATAAATATACAGATAAATATGAACAAAAGGCCTGTTTAGAAAGCATGTCCTCTGGGATGGAGAGGAAGATAGGGCAAAAAAATAAACTAAAAAGAGGTGAGATTTGGGATATAGTGACATGTATTAATAAAGCAGAGTTCCAGAGAAAGCTCCTAATGAAAATATGATCACTTTACTTGGAACGTAAGTGCATTCTGGGATATTAAAGTGGGGTTTGGAACAAAGAAGAATACTGTCTCCAAGGTGAACCAATGGAAGTTTTTGTAGAATGTCATGATGCATACATACTACGTTGGTGGGACGCACCTAAATTTAACGATGCGAAAGGCCATCTTATAAATGGAAATTGCCATGACTTGCTTGTAGCTAATGGAGGTCGTAGGTGATAATTTGTAAGAAGCTAAATTTGGATCACCACTGGGATTGATTTCACCCTCTGTGAGGCGCTGGTGTGGAAAAGACATGGCCTTATGGGATTTAGGCCCCTAGATTTTCTGTATCTTGATAGTTACAAAGTGCAGATTTCATGGTGGAAATACAGTTGTGTTTTCAAGCGAAAGACATTCCTTTTTCCTTCGCTGAGTAGTTAAGACTAGTGTGGAGGTGAGGGGACCAGCTGAGCTCCAGCACTGTCTCTGCTTTCTTCAGGCACAATACCCAGGGGCACCTTGGCAATTTTACCAGAATAAGAGCTCTGTTGTTCTCTAGGAAGCTGAGGTCTCCATATGTTGATATCCTCGAAGTGGGGTTTGACTTTTATTTTGAAAAACTCTGCACTTAAAAGCCTAATAATGTGCATTAAAGATTTGCAGTGACTAGGCCTCAAAAATGAAAAGATTCACATGCCTCACTAAATAAGTCTTTTTTCTTTTGTTTTTTTTTTTGAGGTCGGGTCTCGCTGTAGCCCAGGCTGACCTGGAATTCACTCTGTAGTCTCAGGGTGGCCTTGAACTCAAGGCGATCCTCCTACCTCTGCCTCCCGAGTGAGTGCTGGGATTAAAGGCATGCGCCACCACGCCCGGCCACTCAATAAGTCTTTTTTAAAAAAAATAAATTAAAGAAAAGTCAGACTACCGAAGACTCCTTAGGTTTATAGGATGCGCACACGCCCAGGGGAACAGAGTTCATCCAAATTAAACCCCAAACCCTCAGCATTCACAAGAAACAAGGTAAGGCCCTGGGAACATTTGGAGTGTTGGAAAGTTCTGTAGACCAGTAAGAGACTAGGCTTCTGAGGCTTAGAAACCCTTCTGGTTTTCTGATTTCTGATCACAATTTCTGATCACAATTGACCCTTCCACACCTTGAGGCTAGTGAAGGTATCTTAAAATGCAAAGAAAAGGAACTCTGATGAATAATAATCGTTCATTTAACAAACGCTCGTGCAATGAAGGTAAGATGAGGAATAAGTTCGTGTCAACTTTCAACCTAGGGTTGTTCAATAACAGATGCGAAAATGCTAGCCAAAAATAAATAAATACATAAATACATAAATAAATACATAAATAAATAAATAAATAAATAAATAAATAAATAAATAAATAGCTGAGTCTATACAGGGTCCTGAGTTTGTCTGGAGAGAAACAAAAATCACATTTTTTGGATACATGTTTCTGGAACAACACGGCTTTATGATGTGAACACATATCTATATAGTCAAATACGTAACCATTCAGTCTCAGGTTGGCCTCTGTGATGGCAGAACTTGAAGTTCTTGGCCTTGTGAGTAAGTACTGAATTGTCCCGGAGCTCATTTCTAGTTGGTATGGAGAAAGATTGTCAGCATGGGTCTCATTTGAAATGGCAGCGAATGAGTTTTATTTCTTGGCCCCGAATTGAGTAAACAGTTTTGACAACTTATAAAAGCTTCTTCAATTCACATTATATTTGCCCGGGAGACTGAATAATCAAGTCATCCTGTTCTCTGGAGAAAATCAGTGCTGTTTTATAACTTAACTTTTTTCATAAGTGATATTTTTAAAAGACAAAACAAAGAAATTAATATTTTTGTTGTTGGGGCAGAAAGACTGTTTTAAGAACAGGGATGTTGTAACAGAACTGACAAAAGCCAGGGAGGCTTCAGTTGGAACAGGAGCTAAATGTCACATTATCAGCTCCAAACTTGAATTTGTCCCAAAATATTAGGTTAATGTTGGAACAATGGTGACATTTAAGGATATTATAAATGTAATATTCAATTGTCTTGGTCTGACATTAACCTTAGAGTTGAATGATGTTCTCATGCCAGAGGCTCTCCTTTCGAGAAGGGACATCTCTACTGCTTTTGTCTTTGAAAGATAATTGCTCTAGATAATACCAACCTGTCCAGTTTCTTGAGGACTAAGGTCATAGTAAAGATTGTAGTAACTTGTGCTTAATGGCAATCCCATGCTCTGCTGGGGTTCAGAAGAGATTAAGAAAATCAAATAGGTATGTCACCCCTGTGCTCAGGATTCAGTTCAGGTTTTTGGCTTGGGAGAGACTGTGAATTTGAAACCATCTTCATTGGAAAGCAAAAACCCTTCCATGGTTTAATAATCCCTGCTGTCCTCCATGGCTTGCTCAGGGCCTTGCTCCTCAAGGATGGATGGGAAGGCAGACTCACCGGGTTTTTCGAGGTAGGGTCTCGCTCTAGCCCAGGCTGACCTGGAATTCACTGTGTAGTCTCAGGCTGGCCTTGAACTCACGGGGATCCTCCTACCTCTGCCTCCTGAGAGCAGGGAATCTGGAATCTGCATGTGGATAGTATCCACTGGCCAGGCTGAGAAGACTGTCCTAGCAGAAGTCTAACACTATCCTGCTTTTCCTCGCTGGTTCTCCTGGTCTGACCTGCCTTCCTGGAACATTCTCCACTTTTCTCTGATGTGTTTTATTTACTCCATTCGTTTTTCCATCTCTTAGTCTCTTTCCCTATTTTTCGTCAAGCTTTGTTTTGTTTTACTTATTGTCATTAACTTATTCAACATGCCTGTGGCATAATGTAAATATTTACTCATCCCTATTCTAATCTGCCTTCTCCCTCCCCCCTGTTTCTGAGGTTGGGTCTCGCTCTAGCCCAGGCTGACCTGGAATTCACTATGTAGTCTCAGGGTGGCCTTGAACTCCCAGTGATCTTCCTACCTCTGCCTGGTGTAGCTCTTAAAACACCCTCTACATATAACTATACACACATAGATGAATGGGAGCAGAGGCAGGACTATCTGGGGAAGGGAGGCCTGGAGGGCAGTGCAGGAGGTAGATATGAGCACGATAACAAAGGTGTATATGTGAAAATTTATAATGAACACATTCTTTTGTACAGAAACTTAAAAATTTAATTCCCCAAACAAGAAATTAAAGGCCTACCTGGCTATCCAGTCAGATTTAAGAAATTCTGAATATAAAGACATAGACATGCAGGGCTGGAGAGATGGCTCAGCGAATAAGGCACTTGCCTCCAGTGCCTAAGGCCCTGGGTTCAATTCCCCAGGACCCACAAAAGTCAGACACACAAGGTGGTGGTCCTGGTGCTCTCTCTCTCTCTCTCTCTCTCTCTCTCTCTCTCTCTCTCTCTCTCTCTCTCTCCCACAAGGTGGTGGCCCTGGTGCTCTCTCTCTCTCTCTCTCTGCTTGAAAATGAATCAATAAAATATTAAAAGAAAGACACAGACCCGCAGATGACCTACCTCCCCGCTCTCATCCAACGTGACCAGGTCTCCGGGGTTGCGCGCGTGTTGGGGGAAGCGTAGCCAGAACGGGCTCCGGTCCCGTCCAAGTCAGCGGGAGGGCGCGAGACCCAGGGACCCGGTAGGTCCTGGCGGAGACTCCCCCGGGCTGCTGGGGAGCCCTCGGCCCTGTGTCCCCAGGACCCCGTCGCTAACTGTCCCCGTTGCTGTCCCCCGTCCAGCATGAGCCGCGCGGCCTGCGCCCTGGGCGCACTGCTGCTCCTGCTGGGGACGCTGCCGCCCGCCGCCGAGGGGAAGAAGACGGGGTCCCAGGGCGCCATCCCGCCCCCCGACAAGGCCCAGCGCAACGACTCGGAGCACCAGCCGGGCTCCCGGGGCCGGGGCCGGGGCCAGGGCCGCGGCGGCCCCGCCGTGCCCGGCGAGGAGGTGCTGGAGTCCAGCCAGGAGGCCCTGCACGTGACGGAGCGCAAGTACCTGAAGCGCGACTGGTGCAAGACGCAGCCGCTGAAGCAGACGGTCCACGAGGAGGGCTGCGCCAGCCGCACCATCATCAACCGCTTCTGCTACGGCCAGTGCAACTCCTTCTACATCCCCAGGCACATCCGCAGGGAGGAAGGCTCCTTCCAGTCCTGCTCCTTCTGCAAGCCCAAGAAGTTCACCACCATGATGGTCACTCTCAACTGCCCAGCACTGCAGCCACCCACCAAGAAGAAGAGGGTCACGCGCGTCAAGCAGTGTCGCTGCATATCCATCGACTTGGATTAAGGCCCGGAGATGGGCGAGAGGCGCCCCTGAACTTGGCTTAAGCCCAGAGGCCCGGCTGCCTCCTGGCGCAATCTTGCTGATGCGTAAGTGTGAGCCCCAGAGTGCCACGTTGGAGCAAAAGTCTCAAAAGGAGGGCGCTGTCACTTCTCCTCTGCTTCACAAGGGGATCATCGTCTGAGATGCTGGCACCCCGGGGACTCTCAGTCCTAAGGACAGGTCTGTGGAGGTGCTTTCAGCCCTCCAAGTGTCCAGGCACCAGGACATCTCTTAAGAATGAATAGCGTGGAAGGAGGCGCCTCTGAGGCCCAGAGACCTGATTTTTTTTCCCCCTTAAATATATGTTTATTGTCCATAATGTGTTACATTATTCAGTGGGCAAACAATGAGTTGTTGTCCCCAATTCCCCCATTCCCCATCCCCAATCAGCTGGATATCCTCCTCCATGTACCGTCTGGATCAGTCCTGGTGGCAGGGGACCCTGGAGAGCCTAGTACTCAGCCGGGTCCTCCTAGCCCTAGTGTGTTGTTGCTGAAGGGTGCCATGCCTCCCAGAGACCTGATTGAGTCCCCCCTTTAGACTAGGAGACCTTAACCATGCTTGCTTCTTTCCTGTTCTCTCCCGCAAGCCCTCTCTGCCTAGACTCACGGACACTTGAGTTGTATTCCATGCCTGTAAGACAAATGTTGTCTTCAACACCCAAAACATCGGAGCCGTTTTTGGACATCAAAGACTCTATTGCTGATCTGCAGTAGGTACACTAGATGAAGTTGTGCAAATGTAGACGCTTTCCACCCCTTCCCTAGCTCTTTTGGCATCACCCACATTCTCCTAAGTCCCTAAATTAATTAACTCACTTGACCACGGGTGTGAATATCTTGTAAAGAACCTCCAGGTGGCCCTGGAGGCTGGTGGCTCAAGGTTTGACATTGGGAACCCCCAGGATGAAGACAGCAAAATCCCAGTCCAAAGCACAGTGACTCCCCTTAGGTTTTTCCCGATACTTCAAAGAACCCAGGTGGACAGAGGGGAAATAAGATACCCAAAGCAAGCAACCAACCAACCTTGACTTTGGCTGGACTGGACTACGAAGTACTGAGACAAGCTGTAACCCAAACTTAAGACCAGTCTTTACCACTCCTGTTTTCAGAACCAAGGAAATGAGCTAAATAACGCAGTAACAGCCCATCCTTCTTTATTTCTCAGGAGGACAGCTGATGTAGTTGAGAACTTTCTACTTTGAAAAATCAAAAACTAGTGAGCCAAGGTTATGATATCTGATTTTTCCCCCTTGGTTCTCACTGCTTTTTTTCCATAGCATCATGCTTGCAGGATGTTTTGGAGAGGCACAATCTTACTTGGAAAAATCCTGCCTCTTCAGTGGGGCTAAAAAAGCCAGCCATGGAAGGATGGGGATTGAGTGGGAGGAAGGGTTTTTGTGGGAGAGGGCGGGAGAAAAGGAAAGAGGAATTAGGGGTGAATCACAAACCATTATGTACATAAATGATTGTGCTAAAAATAAAAAAAGCCATATAGTATCTACAAAGTTTAGGCAGATATAAAAAAGATAACAACTGGATTGACCTCGTCTGTACCATCCTTTCCTGACAGCCAACTCCAAACATGCAGATAGTTAGTGATGTGCCTGAAAACGACTCAGGACACAATCATTTACAAGGTACTTAACGAAAGGCTCCAAATAAGAATTCCTGCCTCTGCTCAAAAGAGAATAGTCCAAGATGAGAGTTTACCTGCTCCCTTGTAGCTAGGAGCCTTCTGTGGGCCTTTTGTTTCAGCCATTGTTAGGGAGGAGAAAGTAAGGAAGTGAGGGCTGAAGAGATGGCTTAGCCGTTAAGGCGTTTGCCTGCGATGCAGAAGGACCAGAGTTTGATTCCCCAGTGCCCATGTAAAGCCAGATGCACAAGAGGGCGCATGTGTCTGGAATTCATTTGCAGAGGCCTGGAGGCCCTGGTGTGCCCATATTCTCTCTCTCTCTCTCTCTCTCTCTCACAAATAAATAAAATATTTTTTTAAAAAAAGAAAGTAAGGAAGTGAAGAGATTACATCTTTGACCCTCCCTGCATTGGCCTTCAGACGGTTTGGAGGGAATCCCATTATGAAAGCAGAACCCCGGGTGGGCCAAGGGCCAGGTTCTCCCAGTGGCTCGATGCCACTTTGTCACTATTCTGTGCTTCCTGCAGGTTCTGTCCTCTGAATAAAGCTGGGCTCCCCCAGTCTCTACTCACAGCTGATGCCAGGGCCCAGCGCAGAGTAGGCAGGCCTTACCCCACCAATCGGAATGGGCTAAGCAACCCCCTTTAAGACTGAGGTTCTAGATACAAATGTCCCAAATGTTTTTGTTTTTTTTTTTGCTTGTCTCCTCTCTTAGCTAAGTCATGTGTCACTTGGACATTGCTGTGTGTGTCATGTGTCACATTGCTGCCCATTGAGGTCCATTCAGAGGATGATTCAAGACGCTGTTTCACTTTATTTTGCTCCAACACTGCTAGGAGACAAATGTCTTGAACACCCAAAACAATGGAGCCAGTTTTGGACATTGAAGACCCTATTGCTGATCTGCCCCAGGTACACTAGATGAAGTTGTGCAAATGTAGACGCTTTCCGCCCCTTCCCTAGCTCTCTTGGCGTCACCCACATTCTCCAACACTAAATCACAGGATGGATTTGATTAAAGCATTCAGAGGCCAGGGCAGAGCGTGAGGGTGGGGCCCAGGAAGAGAAAGGGGAGGAAGCCGAAAGAAGGAAAACCACCAGATAGGAAAAATGACAGACCCGGCAAATGTTGAATTTCTCTTGTTTTAATTCCGTCCCAGCATGTGATTTTGTTGAAGAGCAATGAGTTAAATTGGCCACGATCCTCTTTCAGGAGTTCTTCCCACAGTCGTGCATGAAAGTTGCATTTGGCTCAAGTAAAGAGAATTTCCTTCAAATTAACTTCACCGGAATAATCAGAAGCATAAATTCCCTAAAAGCAGAACACTAGCCAGAGGAACATGTCTGCTTTGCTTACTGGGCCTGTCCCCAAAGGAGCACAGGTAGGGGGTGAGCTCTGACCCTGAGTGACCTTGCTGTAGCTGTCACTTACTGGACTGGCGTCACCGATGATGTCATGATATGCATATATATGTATATTTTTTTCTTCATTACTATAGTAGATTTTTTTTGTGGTGAAATAGTTGTGATCTTGATCTTACCTATTGAAATAACGACAAGCACCAAATACTAAAAATGTATAATGTTCACTTTCTGTAAGTCTGTATTTTTTTTAAACTGTATTTCTTCAAAGTTAAAAGTTGTAAGTGAAAAATGTGGAGGAGAGAATAATTTCCACTGTGTGGAATGTGAATAAGCAAAAAAAAAGTTATGGTTATTTAATGTAATTATTAATTCAAAGCCTTTGGTCACTGTGGTTTCTAGTATGTTTTCCTTCTCTACTTTCTATGGCTTCCTCTGAGCAGACTGGCACTCTGGATGTTATCAGAGACTTTCGTCAGGCCGGAGGGAAACAGTCTTGCTCCATACATATGAAGATACATTACAGGCTGTTTTTATTTTCAACCGAATGTTCCTTCAATGTTGACCTTTCTGAAGTCCATACTTCAGAAAATACTTTCAATATTTTTTTTGAAAGACTTATACGTGTGTATGCAAGAAAATAGCAGAAAATGATGGCTATTTCACAAATGGAGTCCTTTTTAGGAGATCTAAAATGAAAAAAAGTATGGACAGAACATTTCTAAATGACCAGTTGATGTTTAAGAATGAAAGAAGTTCTATTGATTTGTCTGTCATTCCTCAAGCTATTTGCGATCATCAAGACGATGTGTGTCTACTTTAATGGCTTTACAACAGCAAAGGATGATATAGACTATGTGTAACTACATTGCTATGGATGAGGGTGAGGGATGATTTAATAGTCTCATAAAGCTAATTTGGCTTAAAGGTTTATGAATCTGTAACTAGAATTTTATTTTTACCCTAATAACATTCTATATAACCTTTGCAAAAAAAAAAGCAATCAATAAATTAAGCCTCCTCTTTTTGTGTGCATATGAGTTTTAACTAGTAGTATTCTGAGGGCAGGGGCAATGGGTTAAAGAGGAATTTATTTATTCTGGGTCTTTTAGATTCTCTTTGATTGCAGGAGGGACAACACAGGCCTTCTCAGTAAGACACAAAGGAAAACTGCTCCTCAGCTGAGAGCACCAGCATTCTTCCCAGCATCCCTCAGTACCCTCCCAGTACCCTCCATAGCACCCTCCCCAGTACCACTCAGCACCCTCCCCAGCATCCCTCACACCCTCCCCATCACCCTCCCCAGAGCAGAGCTAAAAAGAAGAGCTAGAGAGGGTGATGGTGGAGGCCCATAGAGAGTGAGGTTGTCACCCAGATATCAGAAGAGCTTTATTTCCAGAGGTTAGAGCTCAACGAAGCAGATGCTGTTAGAATACTCAGAAACACTGAACTCACATGCAGCACCCAGTCCCTTAACTGCAATTGCAGACTGGAAGATTTTTAAACAAAAAAATGATTTATTCTTCTAAGGACAGAAAGCCAGCTTCAGGATTGGTTAGCGCCAGGCAGTGATGCAGGCCATCTGAGGGTTCAGTGGACACGAGGAGACCAGGCTCAGAAGGTCAAGGTCTGCTTGCCACATCTCTTTTTGTAGACTTGGAGGGAAAAGTAGAAGGACTGCAGAGGCTTTGGCCTCAGGAAGCATCATCGGAATAAAGCTTGAAAGGTAAATGGAACTTGACAGAGGAAGGCCTCACTCAACCAATCTCCCCTCCCCCAAATCAAGCCATGAGCCCCTGGAACCCACCAGCAGGGGCTGAAGGCGCTGAGCTGGGGACCTTTGAACATTTCGGTCTAAGACTAATGAGTCTGGTGAAACTAGATCTGACTCCCCTTTTTAGCTCTCAAAATTCACCCAAGACCTGAACCAGAATTTGTTCATGCAAAAAGTGACTGACCATCCATAGAAACCATAGAAACCGTGGGTCCTGTCATAGTGTAACCTGCTCCCTTCCCACCTCCCCTCTCCAGCCCCACTGCAGACTTAACAGCCGCAGACGCAGTGAAAACCAGAAATCTCCAAGCCAAGGAGAAGGTTCCAGTTTGTCAAAGCTGTGTTCCCAAGAATTGTCAATATTTGAACTGTGAGGCCCCGGATGCCCCATTGCAGGGACAATCTATTTAATCTAACTAGGAGTTTCCCAGTGTGAAAAAATGACATTTTATTTTATTTAAAAAATTAGTATTTTCAGTTGTATAAAATAAGGGGTTTCATTATAACATTTTCCAGGCCTATTGTATTGGTTAACTTCTTATTGCAGTGATCAAAATCCCTGACCAAATGCAATTTCAGGAAGGGAGGATTTACTTCAGCTTACAGTCTGAGGACCATGAAACTGCTGGTCATATTACGTCTTTCCTCATTTCTTCCCTTTACCATCCTCCTCCATTGCTCCTCATTCACTCCCGATGGTCCCCTTCCTCTCTCCAGTAGTTCTGTTTTTAACACACACACACACACACACACACACACACACACACACACACACATCTAGATATCACACAAGAGAAACCATGCTATACATTCAAATCTAAATTGTGCAGATGAGAGGAAACTTGTTGTTTGTCTTTCTGAATTATGCTTAACATGAGAATCCTCAACACCACCATTTTCCTACAACGGGCATATTTCGTTCTTCTTTATGGCTGAATGAAATGTCGTTGTGTATGTATGCTACATTTCCTTAAGTCCGGTCATCTGCTGATGGCCATCTAGGTTGGTCACATGACTTGACTGTGAATAATGCAACAATAAACAATGGATGATACAATATCTCTGTGGTATGCTGACTTCGGGTAGACACTGGGGAGTGGTATCATTCCATTTATAGTGTTTTTGAGGAATCTCCACATTTACTTCCAATCTGGGCCAGTTCACCCCTCCTTAAACAATCCGGTGGTCACTTGCTCCCAGGAGGTCACCATATTGACGTTGATCTTAACGTGGCCACCCAGTAGGAATAACACACTACAGTCCAGAACTCTTGGACTCAAGTGATTCTCCTGCCTCAGCCTCCCAAGTAGCTGGGACTACAGGCGTACGCCACTGTGCCAGGGTCCATATTGATTTCCATAGTGGCTGCATTATCTTACATTTCCACCAGGAGTGTAAAAAAGTTCTTTTCTCCCACATACTTGCCAGCATTTGTAAGATAGATTTTAAATCAACTTATTAATTATTATTATAATTATAATTATATAATATATAATTATAATTAATTATTAATTAAATGTGTTCAAGAAATAAAAGAAGAATTTATTCATTTATTTAGAAATGGAATTTTTCTACGATGCCCAGGATGGCTTTGACTTCCTGGCTGTAGCCACTCTCTGGCTTAGTCTCCTCGTACGGGCCCTACGAGCCCATGCCCAGCTGGTATGCAATTTCTAAAGGACTAGATGAAACAGAACATTGGCAACTTGTAAACACTAATAGAGAAATGAATTAAACAAAAAAGAACCAAGTACAAATTGTAAGGTTGAAAACTATTGTTGAAAATTCATTGAAGGGCTCAGTAGCATATTTGATCAGGCAGAAGAAAACAAAGAATGAGAGAGAGAGAGAGAGAGATTCAATTAGATAGGAAAGAGCAAATATCACTCCTGACCTTACAGAAATTAAAAAAGGATTATAAAAGAATACTATGAACAACTATATGAAAATAGCAGATAAAACAAACAATTCCAAGTGAAAGGAAAAATGTCTAGTACTTAACTTTTTGCATGTGCTCATACAGTTATGGATAATAAAAACAAAAAAAAAGAATTGTAGGGCAAATACCCTTGTAATAATCAGTATGTCAAGGAACACAACTTCCAGCCTCCACGAAACTTTTTTTCTATTCAACCTCAATTTTAGCTACACAACAGTAGTAATTAGTCTTTTAAGTGATTAAGTACTTTGTATCACCATAACTTCATCAATAAATTGTCCCTCCATCAACTCAGCACCATCAGTTGCAAACTACGTGAACTTAAATTAAGGTAGGTCTAAAATCCTTCTTAAAATCTTGAAAATTATCATATTCATTATCTCTTGTTGCATTAACTACTTTATTGGGCAAAGCTTAAAATCACTGCATACTGGGTTAGTCAATATATGCAAGGTTGTAGGGCAGAAAAACCTGGACTTTTCCCCCCATAAAAACAGCAATTTAAAAACCAACCAACAAATCCAGCAAATCCTAAAACTCATGGACAAATTTCTTTTATGAGAGATTTTAAAAAAACGAATTGAAAGGCTATGGTAGCCCAAAAGAATGTGAGTTAGCACAGCTGGTAGGAAGAGGAAGGACACCATCCTTCCAGAATCCAGATCCTCAGCACTGTGCCTCATGATCAGGACGAAGCAGCCTGGAGCCCAGCTTCTCCCAGCAAAGAAATGAGGGTGGTTCACATGTCTAATGTCCTAACTTGGCGGGGATTCCCAGAGAATTTGCATCT
Source organism: Zapus hudsonius (assembly GCA_004024765.1). Lineage (NCBI taxonomy): Eukaryota > Metazoa > Chordata > Mammalia > Rodentia > Dipodidae > Zapus > Zapus hudsonius. Next base: position 5,388 of record PVHP010030492.1, on the reverse strand, counting down.
GTCCTGTCATCTTGGATCTTGGGGGAGATCAGAGATGAAGATTTAGATTGGTGTTTGCCATCGAACCTCTGTCCTTCTCTATCAAAGTACAAAACTACAGCTGTGTGCTTCTCCTTGAAGGGTTAGGGGTTCCAGAATCTCCAGTCAGCGAAGATACCGTAAAGCACAGAGAGTCCAGGAAGATTAGGAATCACCCATGTTCTAAAATAACTACAGGACAAGAAAAATTTCTAGAAATTAACCCTGAATTATTTACCTAACAGAGAATTCAAACAGTTCTTATAGAGATTTGCACTGGAACCTAAAGAATAATACATGAACAAACTAATTTAAACAAAGGAATAGAAAATATTAAAATATAACAAATAGTAAAACATGCTAAACGAATTAAAAAATTCAGGGGGCTCCCAGATGGTAATTAGTGTAGTGCTGGAAGGCACTGCATAAGCTTCCAGGGGAAGCTGGCCAATGACAGCTGGAGTAAACAGAGACCACTGGCATGAAACACAGTCTGTGGCCATGAGTAGGCTGACCACACCTCCTACTGGGAGAGAACATTGAACCAAGAAAGGAGCACTTGTGCAATGGAGGAGCCTGGGCCTGGGGGAGAGAATCAATAGCTTTTAAATTTGGCCAAATATTCCACTTAGTGAGGGGGAGCCCTTGACTGGAACTGGGGACTTAGGGCGATATGCACTGGGAGCTGGACTCTTGGGTCCCCAAGAAAAGATGCACTATGGGAGCGACTGATGGAGAAGCTACTAAAAATAGAATCTATGTAATCCAGAATTGTGTATATCTGTTAACCTATACTGATCTCACTCTCCGATGGAGATTGTGTTTGTATTTTTCAGGATACAGCGAGAGAGATGGGGCCCAAATAACCTTACCAACCGACTGCAGGCAGAAAGCTGAGATCCTGGCAAGAGATGAGCCACCACAGTCATATAGTGGAGGATCCATAGGGAACCCCGCAGAGAATGACGGGATGAACAAGGGACCCACAGCCACAGCCATTAAATCAACACAGGATAAGCCAGTGAGACAGAAACCAACGATCTTCGACACAAAGACCCCTAAGCTCACAACCTTAAAGCAGCCTTAATACTCACCCACCATGACTCAGGGAACTGAGTGGAAAGGGGGCAGAAAGATTGTGAGAGTCGTGGTGGGGGAGAATATCAGAGGCATGGCACCCCTCAGTAACAACACACTTGGGCCAGGAAGACCGGGATGAGTACTAGGATATCCATTGTCCCCTACCACAAAGACTGATCCAGACGACCTGTGGAGGAGGTTATCCAGCGGATTGGGGAGGGGAGGGCAGCGGGGAATTGGGGATAACAACTCACTGTTTGCCCACTAAATAATGTAACTCATTATGGACAATAAAAAAAAAGTGGTGTGGAGAAACTGGTTATCCACAGAGCTGTTAAATTGGACATTCTCTTATGGCAGACACAAAAATCAACTCAAAATTGATTACAGACATCCACATCGGACCTTAAACTAAAATTCCTCAAAGCATCCACAGTGATACTATAACCGACTAAAAGTATTCATTCGCAACCACAAAGGGAAAAAGGGAAGTCGCGTCAATCTATTTAGCTGATGAGAGGGGTGAACTTCTCCATACAGAATGCGCTCCTGTAATTCAACAGCAGGAGAAAAACTAGCACCAACAGCAAAATTAAAACGTGAGATGAGGATTTCAATAGAAAACTTCTCCAAAGAAAACACAAACGGCTAATAGTTCCATGAAAAATGTCCGGTTGCCCTAATGTTCACAGAAATGGACATCAAAACCTTGAGATAGGGCTGGAGAGATGGCTCAGCGGTTAAGTTGCTTGACTCCAGAGCCTAACTACCTGAGTTCAATTCCCCAGTGCCCACGTAAGCCAGATGTACAAAGTGGTGCATGCATCTGGAGTTTGTTTGGAGTGGCTGGTGGCCATTCTCTCTCTCTCTCCCGCCCCTATCTCTCTGTATCTCTTTATTTGCAAATAAAAAACAAAACAAAAAAAAACCCTTGAGATATTTCCTGCCAGAATGGCAATTATAAAACAAACAGAAACCCAGGGATAACAAATAGTTGCTTCAATGTAAAGAAATTTGCATCCATGCACACTGTTGGTGGGGATGAAAAGTAGTGTACAATGACGGAAAATAGTACGTAAGTTTCTGAAGAAAGTACAAAAAGTTTAGAAGGACCAGGTCACCCAGATACTCCATTCCTGAAGAACATCTCCCATATGTACCCCTGGGAATTCTCTGCCAGGAATCAGAGTCCGCATACAGCAGGGCCTCTATTTATCACAGCACAAGTCCCAATAGGCAAGTATGAAATCAACCCATCAGTAGGTGAATGGGGGCAAGGGGGATGGCTCAGTGGTTAAGGCACTTGCCTGCAAAGCCTAACGACCCGAGTTTGACTCCCCAGTACCCACATAAGCCAGATGCACGGGGTGGGGGGACGTGCATCTGGAGTTTGTTAGCTGTGGCTAGAGGTCCTAGCGTGCCCATTCTCTCTGTCTCTCTTCTTGTCTATCTTAGCTTTCAAATAAGTAAAAATTGAAAAGTAAAAATAAAAAAAATTAGAAGGATGGGTAAACAAAACATGGTATGTACACATAGTATTTTTGGTGCACGCCTCTAACCCCAGCACCTGAGAGGCAGAGGTAGGAGGATCACTGTGAGCTCAAGGCCACCCTGAGACTACACAGTGAATTCCAGGTCAGCCTGGCCTAGAGCTAAACCCTACCTGTGAAAGCCAAGAGAAAAGGGGGGAAAAAAAGAAAAGAAAAAGGAAAAACAAGGTAATGTCACCTGCAGGAAAGGGAACGGAATTGGAAATATTAAATGCGACAGGTGAGACTCCGAAAGAGAAGCATGACGTCTTTTCTTCATATGCAGAACCTAGATCTTTGAAAAAGCCACGGAAGGAGGATGGGGACGATTTAGAAAGAGGAATGGGCTGGAGAAGGCGGACAAGATAGGTCAATGGAGGCTAAATATGAGCAAGATCATGTGTGAAAATCACAAAAGCTCCCTAATTCTATAACTAACATATATGAATACCACTTTTAGGAATTCATCCAAAGGGGTTAAAATTGAGAATTCAAAGTAGCACGAGAGTGCTATTTGTGACAGCCCAGAGGTAGAAAAACAACAGATGAGCGGATTCAGAAAATGTCATATGTACACACATGTCCCTTCAAAAACAAAAATTCTGCAATATTGATCAACCTTGAAGAAGATTATGGTAAAGTAGGTCAGACAAAGAAGAAAAAGGTATTCAACTTCATGAAGTATCTAAATTTGTTATCGTCATAGAATCAAAAAATAAAACTCTTTTCAGACTAGAGAGATGGCTTCGTGGTTAAAGCACTTGCCTGCAAAGCCTAATGACTCAGGTTTGATTTCCCAGTACCGAAAAGCCAGATGCACAAACCAGCCCGTGTATCTGGAGTTCATTTGCAGTGGCTAGAGGGCCTGGTGTGCCCTTACTTACTCTCTTCTTCCTTCTCTCTCTCTCTCTGCTTGCAAATAAATAGATAAAATATAAAATAAATAAATGGAACAGAGATTTCTGGAGGGATTGGGTAGGGTGGGGATGGGCAGTTATGTATCCACAGACATAGTTCAGCCAAGTAAGACAAAGACGTTCTAGAGACCTGTCCTTATAGTATTGTATCTATAGTCACCAAACATGCATTGTGAATTTTGTTAATTCAATTTAATAATATCATATACAATACAATATGATACAATAATTGAATATTTTCTTGCATTTTAGATAATTATTCTCATTTCCACTCTTCTCCGTTATTATCAAACAAGGCCCACACGTCGATGCTTCTGGAAAGGCTCTATCATCATCTGTGTTTGTGCTCCAAATCATTTTTTTTCTATATTGTTTTCTGCTTGGATCATTAAACACTTTGCCCATTCTCATAGGAATTGAGCTTCAGCGACTTCCAGAGAATCCAATATACAAAGGGCAACACTGGCACCTTGCGGGAGTCGATTGAAAGCCTCACATCTTCAAAGAAGGTGTGGTGGGGCCAGTGATGCTTTGTAAGAGAGTAAAGTTCAGAAATGAACTATCCATGGAAAGCGCCCAGCATACCACAGGGATGCTCTGAACGGGTTCAAAGAACCCGTCAGTGTGTTGGGAAGGTGGTTCTCCTCATAGAAGGGATTCTGACTGTGAGGCACCCTGTTGAGCAAGGAATTCCTAATATCTGTATTTTAGAACCTTTCCTGGGCCACTCAGTTCCCAAGGGAAGAGTCCACTATACTTGCTCAGTAAGAGGCCTTCCATTTATCCTTCTTTTGGGCCTTGTGGTGAACCTGTGTGCTCATTTCACATGGTTGCTCTTGAATTCAGAGCTTTCTGTTTTACTTCTTGAAAGGAAACCTTTTATTAGTCAGATTAGGTCAGGGAAGGTTCTTATCACCTAGAGTTCAAGTGGTTGGAGGACACGCTCTCGCCAATTTATCAATCCATCAATATCATTGTGATGGCTAAGTTTTGTTGTCATCTTGACATTTTTTGTCATCTTGGGTGAGTCTCTGATGTTTTTCACAGGAAGGAGGCCCTCTTAGTAGGTGGTAGGATGTAAGGAAGCTCAGGGGAGCTAGGAACAGACATCCTTGGCTGGGAGGGCAGTGTAGGAAGGAAATTCCAGAGACTCAGGAAGTTAAGAAGTCTGGGGAAGGGTTGCAAGACCCCGCCCTACGGCAATATGAACGGGGAGAAAATCTCTCTCTTCCCCCTGCCTGTTTGCTGTTGTTTGTGTGGTGCTGGTGATGCTTTTTCTTTTCTTGGACCTGTATAAAGGTGTGTGTGTGTGGGGAGGGGAATCCTCTTTCACCATTATGGAGCTTCCCCTAGATCTGTAGCTTTAATAAACCCTTTCCTTCCATAAACTGTGCCTGGTTTGAAGACTCATCCCAGCCGAATGTGGCTGACTGTGACAATCATCTCTCATTGCTCCGTAGGCAGCCTGAACTCAGCTGAGACTCACAGGGGACATCTGGAACCACAGCCGTAGCTAGATGGAAGCCAAAATGACCCACTACCATGCCTGGCAGATGGGAGCTTAGCCTGAAACAGTCCCTTCATGTGTCCTGGGCTTCTGAGGTCATTGTTGTCACTGCCCACTGCCCGCGGGGGCAATGATAAAACACACACACACACACACACACACACACATCCACCACGTATGGGTGGAAGAATACGCATTCTCCCTTTATTGCTCTCTCAGATCTCACATCTCATACCTCTCTTCCATAAATGAAATCAGAATATAGAGAGCTCCTTGCCCATCAGGGAGCTATTGATTGGTCTATGACAAGAACCTGTGGGCATGATGTGCAAATAGC
>PVHP010030491.1:0-21647 GCA_004024765.1 Zapus hudsonius | reverse complement strand
GCCTTGAACATAGTGGAGAACACGAAGCTTGTTAAAGGAAAGACGATGACTCATCCTTCCAGGGGATAAAAATAGAATGAAACTGACAAACAGAATCTTCAGTAAAATTAGCTCAGCAGTAGGTAGCAGTAAAAAAAATGTATTAATTGTCAAATAGGCAGAAAAGTAATAGGAACTGCAGTGGGTGGGAGCAGTTCTATGAATCCAAAATAGAAAGAGTATGTCCAAATAAATGAGAATTAGCCCAAGCTAATTTTTATACATTTGAATCAAGATAAATGTCTTTTCGAAAATATGACTGATTAAACATGCATCAGTTCTAAAGTATAGACATTTTTCTTGGCATTAATTACAGAGAAATTGCGCTCGGTAAAATCAAAGGTGTGCAGGGCATCTTGAAGTGGGATGTTGAGTCAATAATGCCCTCATAAGTTTTTAGAAAAATAATAGAAAAGATTATTATGCAAGAAGGAAGTTATTTAAATTAATCTTGTTAGTCCTCTTTCACAACTCCACATCCTCTTCAATTTCACTCAGGTTTGAAGAGGGTATACTCAGTTTTCACTCGTGATGTATAGGAAAGATTTTTTTCCACTTTTTGTTTTTTACCACAAAGCTATTTGTGTAGAAATAAATGACCTCCTTTTGGTGTTGTAGATGTCCTCTATTGTATTAGTGATGTCACAAGAGGAGGCCAAAATGAAGACAAGTTCATTTTGACAACCGTGCAACTTTCTGTTTAATTATATAAGTATGTTCTGACATCACGTAATTGACATCACGTAATTTACAATGACTACAATTGGACAAAAAAAAAAAACCCATGATGCAGAATCCATGGGCATAGCAAACCTTTCTTTCTGAAATAGAAACATATATCCTACCAACCTTTCTTGGTCCACCAAGAGCTATTATGCCACTGAAGAAGACAGTGTTTACTGTGAACCATATTCCAACTGGGCTGCTTATGCACTGGAAATTGAACAGAACAAGAAAAGAAAAAATGAACCATATTGGTTTTATGAACATTTTCAATCCATAAGTCAAACTGTCTCTTTCTTGAGGACCATGCTTATAGAAAATATTGTGCTTCACCAGCAGTTATAGAACATGTGTTAATAAACTACTAGTGCACACCCAGCATGTTTGAAGGAACGAGACTTGGCCACACATGAGCTTGAGGTTAGCCAGAGATGAGGAGATAGATGTAGATATATTACACTGCTGTAGAACAACAGAGACAGAACCAAAAGAAGGCGGAGGAGTGGACCAACACACCTCATGGCACCCTTAGCTATTCTTCCGCCATGCTTAGCTAGTTTATCCACCAAATAAAACAGAGAAAAAAAAAGAATTAAAATGTGTTCTAAAGGAAAACAAACTGGTCAAAAATTTCAAGGACAAATTTTCACTAATTATTAACTAATGTAACGTGTTACTGGAGGGCTGATAAGAACATGATACCAAACCTATTTACGCTTTCATTTTTACAGCAATGTGAAACATTTTCAAATTAGAAAAGGAAGAAAACAACATATGGGGGCCCTCCAGTCCAGGAAAGACAATAGGGTGAGAAGTGAGCACCTGGCCACCCCTAAATGAATTAGAATAGCATCCCAGCTGGCAAGCGATTATAGGTAGGAAGGGAAAGTCACTTCTGGTGTTATTACCTCAGTCCTCACAATAATTCTCCAAGAAAGATGAAATGAGCTGTTTCTCTCCTCCGTCTCCCATTGTGGAATTCCTCATGTGCCCTGTGTGTCCTGTCAGCACCACAGGTGCTCACTGGGTAACAAGGGTCTCATAGATCATTTTCATAAATTCTCCTGTTTTACACAACAATGCAAGGCACATCCTGAGAGATAAGGAAGTCATTCAAGGGCACAGTTCATTTGAGTCAAAGTCACTGAAGAACTCAGCTGTGTTGACATTATGTAAAGAACATTTAGCCACACCATGAGGCTTAGTCTATGAAAGCTGTTCTCTTCATGGTAAAACAAATTACTGTATTCGTTGTTTCCCCAATTTCTAGAGCAATTTGGGAAAATATAAGTAAAAATGCATTTCCATCAGCTAAAGAATGGAAAAAAAGTATCCACAATGAGGACTGACCACATGTAAAGATAAACCTTAATTAGAAATCACACACCTTAAAATGACAATCGATTTTGATGACATTAAGAAAGAGGTTTTGCTTTAAGAGATTGTGAGAGCCGTGGTGAGGGAGATTATCCAGAGGCATGGCCAGGAGAACCTGGCTGAATACTAGGCTATCCATGGTCCCCTGTCACAAGGACTGATCCAGACAATCCATGGAGGAGGTTATCCAGCGGAGTGGGGAGGGGAGGGCAGCGGGGAATTGGGGATAACAGCTCATTGTTTGCCCACTGAATGTTGTAACTCATTATGGACAATAAAAAAAAAAAAGAAATCCCTTTTATTTATTTGCCTAAATAGCAACCAATATAAAAAAGGTTTTGAATATCATATTAATTGTTGTATTATCATTCTATTATTGCTACACAGATCACCCACACATTCAGCAGTTGAAACAAGCTGCATTTATTCCCTCACAGCTGTATAGACCCAAAGGCTACGGTGAGCTCTTCCAGGCTGAAGGTGATGGTGTTTTGTGATCTTCTTCAAAGGCTTCTTTGGAACACCTGCTCCCTGTCTTACCCAGTTTGTGTGCAGAAGCAGATTTGTGTAGTTGTAGGATTAACATCCCCATTTTCTTTCTGGCTGTGCTATAGTTTGGGTAATCGTCCTCCTGAAGCCCACCTGTTTCAAGCCTTGGGTACCAGCCTGTGGTACTACTGGGAGATGGTAGAACCTTTAAAAGGTAAGGCTTAATGGAAAGATGTTAGCTATGGTGGGCACATCCTGAAAGAATGTGGGATGCCATTTCCTTCTCTTCTGGTTGTTTGCTTCAGGACCTCACAGTGTCCAGATTGTCATAAGATGCCTCCAAGATATTCTTCACCACTTGCAAAGGAGCTAGTGACCGTGGGTAGAAACCTCTGAAACCATGAGCCAAAATAAGCCTTTCCCCTAAATGTTTCTATTTCAAGATCCCAAACCTTTCTTATGTCCACCAAGCTCTTTTTCTGTGTAAAGAACACTCAGGAATCAGTGCACAGATGTTTATGAAGGGCCATTATTATGAGGAGCATAATTTTCCAAGTCTACAACAGAATTTAATATTCTGCCAAATCTCAGGTGGAGGTTAGATCCTGCGTATCGAGTCTAAAGCCTAATTCCCATTTTTTTTTCTTTCCTTCAACTCTGCCCCTTGTGCCTCAGTTCTTATAGTTGGTAGACAACTCCAGAGACTGGTTAGTCACAGTTAAAGAATATCTTAGTAAACACTGGTCTTTTCTACCACATACATGTGAATAATAAGTGAACTAGTAGTAAACTGTTAGTGAAATCCTGGTACAGCGACATCCATAAAGAACTAAGGACTAGGGATGTCTCCGCAATCTTGTGAAGGTTGAACTTGCCCTGTGTGGTGTAGTGAAGAGGATGACCACGGTCAAGATGTGCTCCCATGTGTTCATTTGGTCAAAACAGGGCTTAAAAATGAAAACACGATCCAGATCCAAACATACTCCAATACCATGAGTTGAATTGAAAACGCATTCTGTTCTTCTGGAATGAACAGTGCTATATATATAAGGCTGTGTCAGTCACACAGAATGGAAACACTCTACAGAAAATGTGAACATTTCCAGAGACTTTATTTGGCTCTATATTTTGACTTTTATAAAACCTTCAAAAATGGCATCCCATAAAAATCAGCAAGGGCTCCACTATACCATGCTTATTTATTTATTATATATCTTTATTTTGAATAAGTACATACACTGTATGAGCAAATCTTGTAAATGTGTCACCATTTCCCTCCTCTCTGTCTCCTGTCCACTGGGGTCCTTCCTCGATGCATATACTGGATCTCTCCATAGGTTAGGAGGTTATGAACTACACCAGAGGTAGATAGTTTTTCTTTCTTTTCTTCCCCTTTTGTGTATTGTTGCTGAGGGGAGGGGTATGTTTCTGGATATTCTCCCCCACCATGGCTCTTACATTCTATCCACCCTCTCTTCCGCTCAGTTCCCTGAGTCATAGTGGATGAGTTTTAAGTCTGCTTTATTGTTGAGATCTTTAAATGGCTGAATGAGGGTGGGAGGGATGCTTTGTTCTGTATTTCCAGAGGATTGGAGATAGTGGAATCAAAGCATTTGGTTTTCCAAGAGCTTTATTATGTATCTTATAGTAATTAGAGGGAATTGAGTGGAGAGCTGTTCTTCACATTCTCTCTAATTACCAACACTTGAAACAAATTAGAATGAGTCCAACCACTTCTTACCTTGTCAAAGGTGATATTGAGGACAGTAATAATTAATTTTCAAATGGAATGAATTTCTACACTTTCATGTGGATTGAATGCAAATTATGTCTAAAATACAATGTGTTCCACTTTTCCATCAAAAATATCATTTTCAGAACAAATATATACATACCTATTATTTTTTATTATTTCTTTTGCTTCTATGTGCTAAAATAATCAATATGTAAATAGAAAAATTAGCTATAGTTGAAGCTTTCTTTCAGCTAAAACTTTCCATCATAGATATGACCAACTCAAGAAACAAAGGCTCACTACAGGAAATCTGCATTTATAATAATGTCTAAGATGCTTTTTGTTTAGAATATGGGATTTTCACTTTTATAAAGTAATGCTCAAAAATATAGCCACAGAATTAGCTTTCATAATGACTGCAGTGTATAATTTTGTTTAAATTTAGTTTATATTGTTTGAAGGAAAGAAACGTTGGTCTATGTATAGAAATTTGTGCTTTTGTACTTGAGCACAGAGTTAACCAAATACTGTCAGTTTGGGATTAAGCACTTTACAAAAGTGTATTCACACTGAACCACAGAAACACTTGGAAATCATAATAGGGCTGGAGAGATGGCTCAGCCAGCATTTAAAGGTGCTTGCTTGCTAAGCCTGATGGGGTTTGATTCTCCAGTACTCACTAAAACCAGATGCCTGAAGTTGCATCTGGAGTTGTTTGTAGTGGCAAGAGGCTCTGGTGTGCCCAACTCTCCCCACAGCCCCGTCCTTTTTCCCTCCCTCCCTGCCTCCTTCCTTGCAAATATACTAAACAATGCCTTAAAAATCAGGATGAACTACAGTTTGTTGTATTTGTACAAAGCACAGCTCTGACTACAAAAGTAGTAAAGAGGTAACTTTTGCTGCGTCCAGTATGAGTGATTTTTTGGACATTTTATAGTTACCAGACAATGTGGTAGACTTAGTGGAAACTGGGAAGTAAACAGAACGATATACAGCTATTTTTATTTAAAATGGGAATGAGGCATATTCAGGCACATTCATGAAATAAGGAGATTTGGGGCTTGTATTTGAATGTAAAATATGCCAGTTTCCATTTTTGCTATCACAACTAAGCCTACTACATTGTGGAGATCCTTTTACGTCCTGTCCTGGGATTCAACAGGATTTTGTCTTGTCCCTCTCTGCTCAGCCAGTGCACTCAAGGGTTCTGATATCATCTATCAAAATTGTTTCTAAACTGAGATCATAGTGATAGGAAAAAAAACTACTTGTTACACAGCTCCTCAGCTCTTTGGCAATACCACTCACTGGGTTAGAATGTCTTTTGACGGATGTAAGGTTTGGGAGTGACTGAGACCACTCTGAAGCAAGACAGAAGCTTTATTCTGAGAAAACACAGATTCCAGGCTGTCTCAACAGGGCAGAGAAAAAGCCACCTGGGATGGGCAGACTTGGGGATAATAAGGGGAAGTGAAACTGAAGTCACCTGGAATGAAACTGAAGTCTAGGAGTTTGTCATGTAGGCTCCCCGGTAGGGGGCCCAGGTGGTCAGGATGTCCCTCTGGCCAAACAGAGACACGTGAGGGGCGGGGTTTTCAAGGCAGGCTTTAACTCTAACCCCTGTTGGGATCTGGTTTCTATGTTGACACTTCTATTGAAGCTCATCACACTGGTTCTAGAGTTCCCCTCAGGGGAGACTGAGGTACTGCAGGTGGACCCATTTTGGGACCTGAGTTCTTACCTAACAACAGGCTTCTATAACTTTTACATGTTCATTGATGTTTAATGATTGTGGTAATGGAATAGGGTTGAGTAAAGTTGTCCTGGGTGTATCACTAATCCCAAAGCCTCCTGACTTCCCAGTCTGTAGCTGAGTTGTCCTCTAGAACAAAAAGTATACATCAAGTTTTGGTAGCAAAGTAATCTTCAAGAAAATGAAAACATGGGGATAAGATTGACCTCAAAGAACAAAATTAATTACACCAATTCATATTGGGATAACACTAATTATTTCCCAGAATAGAAAATTAGACACATGAATGATCGCCACCACCTATTAATGATATTTAAAACAGACTTGAAAGGCTGGGGAGATGGCTAGCAGCTAACAGAGCTTTACTTATAAAGCCTGATAGCCCAGGTTCGATTCCCCAATACCCAAATAAAGCCAACTATACAAAGTGACATATGCATCTGGAATTTGTTTAAAATAGCAAGATGCCTTAGCAGGCCCATTTTCTCTGTGAAAGGTTAAAATAACTGGGACCTCCAAAGGTAACTAGGAGTGTCCTTAAACTTGTATTTTCAGGCAAGCAACACTCATCTCATGCCTGGGACCCCCTCCCCTTAAGTGGAAGGTGTCTCTAACTAGAGTTCAAACCTAATCCTGAAACTAAGTGGTCAAAGATAGATCAACCAGCTGGCCTGGGCCAGGTCATATAAGTCACCTGAAACAGGAAGTTTCCTCTGTCCCTCTCTCCTATGTGGCCCACAGAAGGACATCTGAGTCTCCAGACTCCAAGCCTTAGATAAGGCCCCCTCACCACAGCCTGGCTGTGAGGGGAGATTTCAGGTTCTTTCCCACATGAACTTTATTATATCATGATGGGAGCCCCTTTATATCTCTTCTTCTTTTTCTTGTTTGGCTGGTCAACACAGATTTTATAGAGAGGTGAATAAAACCTCTCCCATGTGTTCTCTCCACACTAGTGGCTGGAGATTCCTATAACTTTTCATTTTCTTTTAAATAAAGTCTCCCACTATATTTTATCCTCTGGTGGTCTATAATTTTAATTCTGTAATTTTATAGACAAGAATTCAGGTACTCCTTAAGTTTTGAGGTGCATTGGAATTTAGAGAGCTTGTTACTCTCTGAAGTCTAATCCCCAGCTCCCCTGTTACATTTCCCTCCCTCCTTCCCTCCTTCCTTCCTTCTTTCCTTCTCTCTAGCTCTCTCTGCCTCTATCTATATCTCTATCTCTCTTTCAAATAAGTCTATAAATAAAAACAGTTAACAAAAAGGTTATGAAGAACAAGCTTGGAAATAGAACCACAGTTCAGAGAATCACAATTAGTATCTTTTATCATGATCAGTGAAAAGATAGATAGAAACCTGATTAATAACTGAAAGTAGCTGTAACTTTTAAGGGGTGTTTGCCCATTTGTATGAAATGATACTGGTGACCTTGTATGTCATTGTTCTAATTTCATGTTGATTAAAAAAAAATCTGTTACCATATGGATTTTTTTGTCAGAAACAAATTTTATTTACATAATCTTTCAGTATCCAATGTTAGCATTTTTTTACATATTTATTATCCAAAATTGGATACATTGTATGAGCATATATTGTACTGGTATCCCCACTTCCCTCCTCCCTGTCCCCAATCAGCTGGGTATCCTCCACGGTGGGCACACTGGATCAATCTTTGGGGTAGGTGTTTATGGATAGCACAGGAGGCAGCCAGGTTGTCCCCCCTTTATGTGTAGTTGCTGAGGGGGGGGTCAATGCCTCTGAATATTTTCCCCCACCATGGCTCTTACATTCTTTCCACCCCCTCTTCTGCTCTGTTCCCTGAGTCATAGATGGTGAGTTTTAAGTCTGCCTTATTGTTGAGATCTCTAAGGGTCTCTGTGCTTCTACTTTAAGTTGTTTACGAAATTGTTGATGCCTGTCTCGCTGACTTACCCTGGGTTGACTGCTTGGCTGTGGTAATAGATCTCTTGTTTATCCCATCACTCCCTCAAAGGTTTCAAGTGGGGAATACACAATAGGCATGGGGTGGTTCATCACTTGCTGGGATGTCAGCCATCTGCCTGTGGCTTGTTGGTGGAGTTGGATAACCACAGCTTTCTCACTGCCTTCTGAAAAATAAAAACAGAATCTCCATCAGAGACTGAGATCAATGTAGGTTAAATGAGATACAGATTTCTATTTTGGCAAGATTCTATTGGGATTAGCCTCTCTACAGAGAGATTCTCTGGTAATGAGGATTTCTCTTTGGAGACCAATTTTTTGGTTCCTATAGGATTTTGTCCTGAGTCCCAATCCCAGGCAAGGGTTCCTTGTCACTGAGTGGATTTTTTGGCCAATTTAAAAGCTGTTGATTACTGCCTCCCCTCCCTCCCCCAAGTTTTGGCACTTCTATTGCACAAGTGATCACTTCTGGGCTCTCTGATCTCTCCCAAAAGGAAGTGTGTTCAGCCTTTTCATGGCAACAGTCTGCATTTTATATCTGGTCTCTGCTTTCTTCAAATATCATTGACCAATTTCCCCTGGCAATTTATGTAGCGCCTTCTAGCACTACACATGCTACCATCTGGGGGCTGGTTACCATTCTGGATCTTGCAGGTTTCTCAGTGTTATTCAATGCCTTTCTGTGGTTTCTTCAGCAATAGGATCTTACCTTTGGCCTGGGATGGGTATTCAAGAGCTTTGACAAAATTCTGTCTTGTTTTGGGGACCTTATGGGTCTCTTTGAAAAACAGCTCAGTGTGGGAAGGATCCAATGACTGGGACAGGGAGTTGTAGGTCTGATCAATTTTTCCTGGGGTTAGATTCCCTCCCCTTCTATTCTTGGCACCTGTTACCAGATGATGCCCACTTTTTCCTCAAGAGCTTACTGTATGAAAGTAAGGATTTTATGATTTCAATGCATGATTGGTTTAGCTTATTGTATAAGTCACCGCATCCTCCCCCCTCCCCCATTCCTTCCTCCTCTTTCACAGTCTCTCATTTCCCATGACAAGTTTGCTTAGAGTTTAAGCTTATCCTGGTTAGGAATCACATATGAAGGAGAATATATGGCATTTGACTCTGTTCTTTTGTGAGTTCGCTAAGTAATATTTGCTTTAAGTCAGACCACATTTCTCTAAATTACATTATGTCATTTTTCCTTTCTGCTGAGTAGAATTCCATCATGTAAATGTATCACAACTTTGATATCCATTCGTCCAGGGATGGGCATTTGGGTCAATTCCAATTCTTGGCTATTATGAATTGAGCTGTAATAAACATGGTTGCACAAGTGTCTCAGTGCTGAGGTGTGACATCTCGAGGGTACATGCCTAGTAGAGGGATAGCTGGCTTTTTCTCATGAAACACTTTCAATTCTCCATCTATTACGAGGAATAGCTTTGCTGCTGACAGTAGTCTAGGTGGAAAGCCATACTTCTTTAGGCCTAGAAGAGCATTGTTCCAAGTCCTTTGGCCTTCAAGGTTTCTAATGAAAAGTCTGAGGTAAGTCTGATGGGATTGCCTTTATAGGTGATGAGTTTTTTTTTTCTCTCTCTTGCTGCCTTGAGCACTTTCTCTTTACTTTCTATGTTTGGCATTTTAACTAAAATATGTGTTGGAGAGTGCTTCCTTGGGCCAGTCTGCTTGGAGTCCTGTGGGCACCTTGTATCTGGACTGGTCTTTCTCTTGGAAGATAAGGAAAATTTTCTTGAATAATTCTGTTGAAAATACTTTATCTGCCTTTGGCCTGGGTTTCTTCTCCCTCTGGGACCCTCATGATCATGAGGTTATGGTATCTTATAGAGACCTCATATTTTATTCACATGCTATTTTGAACTTATTCAAGTTTTTGATTTCCCTATCATTCTCTTCTGTTTTTTCTTCCACATTTGAGGTTCTGTCTTCCCAATTATTGACTCTAGTGGTTAGGGATTCTAGAGAGACTTTTATAACTTCCATTTGGTTTTTGTTTTCTTCTACAGATGTTTGGATTGTCTCTCTTTGTGTTGAATTGTGTTTTCATTTCAAAGTTTGACTTACTTAATGCTTCCTGATACTCATTCTTGTATTTGCTTATGTCTTTGCTTAGCTTGGTTAGCTGATTGGGGGTGTGGCAACTCTACAGTACTCTGTAGAATCAGAGACCAGTAGGGGATCCCAGTCTAGGCTAGTGTGGGAGCTGGGGAGGGTCTGTGTGTTGTAACAGGACAGTGTGGGTCCAGGGTCTGGATCCCAGCTGGAATCTCAAACCTTTACTGGGTGCCTGGCATGGATGCTAGTCATCAGCCATCTTTCTCTGCCTCATCATATGGATTTTATCAGATTCTACAAACTGAACTATAAGCAAATAAACAAACACAGTAGCTTCACAAGTGCTATAAAGCACACAAATCAACACATTTCACCACAGTGGCCAGAAAAATCTAGCACTCTATTGGCAAAGGCCACACTTAGATATATCCTTATGTAAAACAATGGCCAACCAGGAAAAACATGGAAAAAAGTGTTGCAGACAAGAGTATCCATAACTGCAAAGGCCTTAAAAGAACAATTAGCATGGCAAGAGAGATAGAAAGCAGATTTACTTGGCAACTGTACAGTAGGTTTGGTGGTAGATGAAAAATACACAGACTGCATTCCTTCTTGAATACCTAATGGGAAGCTTCGGGAAGTTTTATCCCACATAAAATTCATTTCGTTTTGTCTACTCATTGACTATACTCTCAAGAGAAGAGAGTTAGAAGTCCATGTAGAAAGATATAAGAAGATATTTACTGAGAACTGGGAAGATCAGGGAGTACACCGCTGCAAGCAAGTACTGAAAACTGGTCTTGAATACAGTTGTAATTCTTACTGCTAGTTTGGATATAACTTCATATAGAATAACATAATATACGAATATAATAAATAATAAACAAATGGAAGAAATAAAGGCTCATTCCCAGGCTTAAAGTTGGAGCACCTGGGGCAGTGGTGTTGCCTGAAAGAATATTTTGAGATGGTAGCCATCAAGAATTTTGCTTTAGCCACATTAAATATGAAGTTCAATTCAGACTGTCATCTGTAATATCTAGAGGGCAGCAAGCACATGAGTTTGGAGATCAGGGTGGAAGTAATCATGTGAGAGCTATCAGTGTATATCCAAATGATAGACATGATCTCAGATTGCAGAACATGGGAGAAGAGAAGCTCTGAGCCCCAGGGTTCCCTATCACTCAACAGTCAGAAGGAGACATAACACTCAATGCTGGAATAGATTGATTCAGCCCAAGTCTCTCATCTGAAGTCCAGAGCTATTTCAACCACAATTTATCTGAAATTAAGCTTCGCTTCCTCTCAAACCTGGGAGTTTCACTTAACACTCCATGCTTGTGGGTTTCCATTCAATTCATTGTGAGGTTGGTCAGTTCTACTTCCAAAAACCACTTGGATGGATCTCTCTCTCTCTCTCTCTCTCTCTCTCTCTGTCTTTCTCTCTCTCTTTCTCCCTCCCTCCTTCCCTCTCTCTCCCTCTCCTTCTCCTTCTCTCTCCTCTATGCTTTCTTCTCTCTTTCTGCTCCTCTTTCTTCTCCTCTCTTCTCCTCTCCTCTCTTCCTTTCTTATCTTTTCTCTCATCTCTCTCTCCCTATTTCTCTCCAACATTTCATATTCCACAGTGCATGTGATGATACTGGGCCCACACCCTACTATCTTCAGCTCATGTTTCAGCATCTATTTATGAGTGTGTGAAATGTAAACTTGCTTTAGACAGTAGTTGCAGAAAGACTTAAATAGATGCATTGCCTTTGACATTCAAAAGGTCAAATTGTCTTGCATATTTTCATGTTCATATTTTAATAAATTTTTAATTTTCAAATAAACCAATATAATTAAGACATGAATAGCCATGAACATTCAAATTTCGTCATGGTTCTTTCCAGTATCAAATAGACTGCTCAAAAAATATATAAGGTATTATGCAATTGTATTAAAAGAACCAGTGATGCAAAAAGACTTCTTGTCTTCCTGTAGTCAATGGCCATGTGTTTCCTAAGTGTTCAAGATCCTCAGTGTGACAGGGAGAAGCTGAGACTTCTGTTTCTCCTTTTCTTCATCTTTTATTCATCTTGCCTTGGGGTGTCACACATGCCTCATTACATTTGGAAACACTTTGGCAATAACATATTCATATAAATTTAGTTCCTCCTCCTCCTCTCTCACTTCCTTCTGAAATGGGACTTTCTTTGGGGATAAAACAGGTAATATTCAATGAGTTACTCAGGATGTCTTCTTTTTTTCTTTTCTCTCCCTCTCCCTTACTCTCTCTCTCTCTCTCTCTCTCTCTCTCTCTCTCTCTCTCTCTCTCTCTCTCTCTCTCTCTCTCTCTCTCTCTCTCTCTCTCTCTCTCTCTCTCTCTCTCTCTCTCTCTCTCTCTCTCCCTTACTTCAATTTAAATACTTGCTAATGTCCAGTCTAAATTTCCAAAATTTTTTCTCTACCATATTAAGCCTACCTAGTGTTTTATCACAGCTGTGTTGTTTCTCATTGGAACATTGCTGCTGATGTGTACTTGGTTAGTTTCCATTTGGTCCTCCCCTCCCCCACCTTTTCTTCCCTAATGAATTTCCCACCACTTTTATACACATTGCATCTGCCTTTGTCTTTAAGTCATTGAAATGCTCATAGGGGCTACTTCAGTGTCCTTGTCATCTCTGCAGTTGTTCCTAATAACTGTGTTTTCCCTCTGGTTATGTCTGACATTTCTGGATACTTCGTGTGCTTACAATATTCTGAGACAGGATCAGGCATCTGCAGGAAATAACCCCCCCCCCCTTGAGTGGGCGGTATCTAGCTAGAGCTACAACCTAGGGGCTGATTGGTCAAATATGAGCCAATCAGCTGTCTCTCTGACTCACCTGAGAGAACTTAAATCTTTTCTGTTTCTGATTATTTAGTTAAACAATATATAAATTCTGCTAAACTCTCTGACACGTGTTTTCCCCATACTTGTGACTGGAAAACTCTGTAACTCCCCATGTTCCCTTAAATAATAAAGTCTCCCACTATACCTTACTATCTTGTCTATGATTTTAATTCTTTAACTTTATAGACAAGAACTCTGTTACTCTTTAAACTTGGGGTGCATTGAAATTTTTACTGGGGGTTACCTAAATTCTAACCCTTCCCCACATCCTGTATCATAATCCATATCATAATCCGTATCAGTTCTATAGTAAATTAGACTTGTGTTTTTAAATTAGACTGGTGCTTTTTTATTTCTTTTTTTCACTCCCTTTTTTCAGATAATGTTGAACTCGGTTCTAGAAGTGAGTTAATTTACTTATGGCATTATACTTTTGTTTATATCAAACTGAAAAATGAAACAATTCTCATCTGTCTTAACTGCACAGACACATCAGGATTGAAGGACAACATTGCTGTGGAGTTCAAAGAATGTAAAGTAGCTGATTGTTCTAATGGTCACCTATAAATTATTTTTACTATTGAAAATAGTGCAAATAGTGCACCTCTTGCTTTTTAAAACAAGGAAATGATGCATTTGTTATTTAAGTATAAAGCGAAGTATGATTTAATTTGTTAGAAATGTATTTAAGTGAGCTGTTTACAATTTTGCACAGACATGCTTTATGTAGATAATATGAGAGAAAGAGGGCTTTAGTATTAAATCTAGAACAACTTTACCTGTGGCTAAAATAAGCCCATTCTTGTCCTGTGGATTTTCTTGGATCTCATTTGACTACTTTGCAATGTTTTCCCAACATTTATCCATTTTGATGCCCACTGAAACTCACTACTTCCATCACTGTCTGCTCAGGTGAGTTCTGTCTACCTGAGAGAAGATGGTTTTCTTAATCCTCATCCACACTTGCCCTGGTCAAACCCATCTTCATGTTTGGCAAAAGCATCAAGGATTTAGAGATTCCTGGGCTATTTTTCCCAAAGGCTAACTCATTCACTAGTCCATACACGCCAGAGGTCTGATCAATGCTGGCTTCTGAATTTTGCTTCCTGTTCCCTAAGAATTTTCTCTGCTACCTCTTCCTGTCACTGTGAAGGTGTGAGGGACCTTCATTCTCTCCGGGACCATAGCACCTCCTTGTCAGTGCTCCCGTAAGTAAAAGCAGGTGCTTCTTAAGTTTGATCAAACTTTACAACTGCTTATGTGAAAGGACAAGCACCATTCCTTTCCTCAGTAATAGCCAGTCCAGAACTGATAATAACAGCTCCTTTAGCTCTCAATGTGCACCTTGTCTCAGACCTATCACCCCTATTCAATGAAGGAAAATTTTGCTTTTCATTATATTCTATTCACGTAGAACTAACTTATGTATTTTATGAAAATATTAGACCCAAACCAAAGAATTGACAGGGACTACGCTGAAGATTTTCTGGGGGATTGCCTTCTTAGACAGGACCAACTTGGAATAAGTGGAAAAGACATATTCCTCACATGGTCTGCATTGTATCGTGTCTAAATCTATAGCTTTGCCAAGCTGCAGGCTCTTCAACATTGCACATGGAAGTGAAAACCATCATGTCTATTTACCAGTTAGCTCTCATCTCCAAAACTAGTACATCTCCAAGGTGTCCTGTTTTTGCCTCGTTTATGTTGGGAATCCTTTTCTGTTCCTTTGAGTTAGGGCTCAGCTAGGCCCTCTGCAGTCAGTATTGGGTAACATGAGCACTTTGAAGAACAGTGAATTTATAATTATTTTAACAGAATATAATTTAACAGAATATAACGATGGTGAAGAAACTACATAATGCATTATTCTTTATTCCTGCCTCCAAATCCATTCAAGCTGCCTTTGGTTATGTATTTATTTGTGGCTATAATGTAGTGACCCAGCAGGGTTGACAAGAAGAAAGGAGGGGGGGTATTGGAAGAGAAAAAGTATCTGTTATGAAATAGTCCAAAGACCAGTTATTCTGCTCCCTCATATTTCTTTTTTATCACCCAGTAGTGCAAAACATAATTCTTTTGCTTTTGTACTCATAATTCATCTTCCAGTGGGTGACTGTTGGGTGAAAGTGGCTTCAATTTATTTCTTCCCTGCTCGCCATACCACTGATTATTTATTCTGCTTCTGGTTAAAGTTTTCAGTTACACTTTAAAAAGTCAACAAACATTCTCAACCATGGGAAAGAATTAGAAAGGGAATTTTCAAGGGGATATTTTTACATGCCCATCATATATATCATATAGTTGGATCATTATCGTCTCATCGCTTTCTTTTATTCTCTCTCTCTCTATCTCTCTCTCCCCCCCCCCTTTTTAACTGGAGCCCTTCTTTCTTTCCAACTTGTCAAGATTCTATTGTGATGTCAGCTTTTGGTCCTTCTCCACCATCTCTAACAACAGATTGACAGGCTCAATATTTTGCAGATCTTATACGGGTAATGACAGCCTCTGTGAAATCATAGGATATTTTTAGACAAATAATTAATTTCAGTTGCAGGGGACTAACAACTCAAACCAGAAAATTCTGACAAATATAACAAATTAAAATATTAGTAATCCTATATTCCCTGATGCCAAATAAATAATACAGGAGTGTCAGCCATACATATTTACAATATCTTCACAATACGATGGCTGTTGAAACTGCTGCATTACTGTGGTTCCTTTAGCAGGTTCTCCTTGTGCTGTCCTTGACTTAATTCCTTCCTGTATTGAAGCCGATCACATTGAGCTCATTAGTTTCTGGAAAGTATGTCACACTCTCCCTCTTACTTTTCTCTCTGCCTTCCCCATATTTCACAGAGCCACTGCCCACCCACCTCCTCTGTGTTATCTACTGGTTCACAGAATCCCTTCCTGGCATCGCAAACAAGAACAGGTCTATTTTTAGTTGCTGTAACCCTCATATAGAAACCTGTGCTTGGCTTACTATGCTTCTCAAATGCTTGGCCTTTCAGATATTGTGAGAACTGTATAGGAAAAATTTCTGTTTATCTTATGGGTGCCATATATCTGGTATCCCTCACAATATTTTTTATGTACTGGTCCCTCAGGAACTATCTGGTGAATAGTATCTGGTAAATGAATAAATTTTAGAGATTCTTTGATTTTGGTGACCCCCACCCCAATAAACTCATGTTTTCTGAGTGCAGGGTCCCCAGCTCATGGAGGTTTGGGAACCTCCATGACTTGCTAACAAGATATGTAGTTAGGGGGAGGGTTCATGGTTGTTATAGCTAGCTCCCCTTTGCCAGCTTGGTTCACTCTCACTCTGTGGTGTTTCACCTGCGGTGACAGAGGTGATGTCCAGCCTTTGCTCATGCCATGTTCTCCTTTGCCATCATGAAGCTTCCCTTGTCTGTTAGCCAAAATAAACCCGTTCCTCCCACAGGTTGCTTTTGGTAAGGTGTTTTGTTCCAGCAATGAGAAGGTCACTGCAACACATTTGAAGCAGTAATTCCATAACTTTTAAAAATATTCTCTCTCTCACACACACACACACCATTCTTAGTCATTTCTAGCCATTCTTATGGAGTCAATAATAGTTCAAGCCCCTCACTTACATACCAGCTCCTGTGGGTGCTTAAGTCCCTTGTTTAAAATGGCAAATCACTTGCATATAATCTAAGCACATTCTTCTTTGCAGTTTAAATCATTTGTAGATTATTTCTGATGCAGCAATGTAGATGCTATGTAGATGCTATGTAGATAGATAGTAGTAATGCTGGTGTATAGATTTTAGGGAATCTTATCAGGAAAAAAAAATCTATGCATGTTTAGTAAAAACTCGAGTATTTTCCAAATATTTTCAGTCTATAATTGGACTCATAATTAATTGGAGTCATAGATGCAAACTCATAGGTATTGAAGAAAGGACTGCATATTCACACACACACACACACACACACACACACCTTTGTTATGTGTTTAGGAAACTACAGCAAGGAGAACCTGTTGACCTACCTACTTGTGATTGGCCTACAACAGTATTTAAAGCAAAAATAAACCAGGTGTGGTGGTGCACACCTTTAATTCCAGCACTCAGGAGGCAGAGGTAAGAGGATCACTCTGAGTCTGAGGTCAGACTGAGACTACATAGTGAATTTCAGGTCAGCCTGGGCTAGAGCAAAGACTCTACCTCAAAAAAAAAAAAAAAAAAAATATATATATATATATATATATATATATATATATATATATATATATATATATGACCAAGTAACTGATCACAATATGGTCACTTTTACTTGATTCCTATAACACTAGAAACAATAGACTATTTCCTCAACTAGTTTATATAATTTATCAATTAAGTTTATTAATTCAGAAAGTTCAATAACCTTTGTTAAGCCCACTCAAGATATTTATCTAATTAAGACTAAAAGAAGGTACTGACTTCAAAATTTTTGTGTTTTCTCTTTAATATAATGAGTATTTTATTCTCAGATGCTAATTTTGATGTTTATGTAAATAAAAACAGATCTTCCTCCCAATAATATTTTCCAATCTGTGTAAATATCATTCTAGGAATTCTGCAGTGGCCAGGACTTGGTCATAATTTCCATACTATTCTATGTAGGTCAGTTACAGGATTATTTTAATCCTTAACAACACCATTGTTATAGTTTATATCTCAAATGTTCCCCAAAAGCCACATATTAAAAACTTGTACGTCAGCCTATTGCACTGCTTGGAGATAGCAGAACCTGTTGGAGGTTAATATTATTTTATTGGGGGCATGCCCTTGAAAAGATATGTGGACTCTATCCCTCTGCCCCCTCAATCTTTGCTCAGCATTTGATATGGGATAAAGACATCACTCACTCCTGTCATGAAGTCCTGGATCACCACAGGTTCTAGTGACCACCTCAGGCTGAAATCTGTGGAACCATGGGCCAGACTGAATCCTTCCCTCTTTAAGTGATAGAAAGCTTAAAGTGGGTCTTTATTTAGGGTTTTGATTATGAAGTTTAAGGTAATAAAACTAGCGAGTGTTTATTAAGAAAGGGAAAAGGACTCGTGAGTGTGGGCGTGGACTTGTGAGCTGGGAGATGACATATGCTCAAAGCTATCGTTTTGATTACTGTGCAAGTCATTTCATCAAAGTTTGCCATGGTTTTCACTATGTTATATTTACAACTTTTCACTTTTAGTGTAGAGAGACAGAAAGGGTGAGGAATATGCAAGAATATAAGAATAGCAATAGCACCTTGACCATCGCTTAACTTCCTGCTAGTCTCAACCCTAAGTCTGAAAATGTAGTGTAGATCAATGAAATTCCCAGGAGCCCTTCCACTCTGACTCATAAATTAATAGTTAATATAAATTAATAGTTATATCCATTCCAGTTTAATTTTAGGAAAAAACAGTCTCATTTATTATTAAAAGGAGAATCACAAAGGTTAAATATCTGGATAGGCCTGAGAAGTATGTACTTGCATTAAGGAGAACAAACAGTCAGGCTAAAGCATTATATGTTTCACATGGCAGGTGAGAGGAAACTTATTTTTTTTTTGGAACAGAGAATTACTAAATGGTAGCTATCATAAAAAAATAAACTACTTCATATAAAGCATTTTTCTTAAGCCAAGAATCTAAAGATGTTCTTCCCTCCCCTCCCCCATCCCTCTTTCCACCCAGTGCAGGGGATTGAACCAGGATCTTAGGAGTCTTAGGCAAGCACTCATCCTCAGACTATTTGTACTTTAATTTAAGAGAGGGTCTGTGGGCTAGAGAGATGGCTCAGCAGTTAAAGGTGCTTGCTTACAAAGCCTGACAGTCTGGGTTTGATGCCCCAGTACCCACATAAAGCTAGATGCACAAAGTGGTGCATGTGTCCCGGATTTGTTTGCATTGGCTGGAGGTCTGGCGTGGCCACACACGCTCTCTATTTCTCTCTCCCCTTCTTTCTCTCCCCCCGTTTCATCTAATGAATAAATTCATAAATATTCAAAAACAACAGAGCCCTATGCAGTTACTCAGGCTGGCTTCAAATTTGCATCCCTCCTGCCTCTGCCTTGTGAGTGCTAGGATTATAGGTGTGTGCCAGTTTACCTGGCTAAATATGTCATCTCAACTGGAATAAAGTCAAGTTCTAGTAAAGCAATAATATTTCTATTTGATTCATTTATCCCATGCACAGCATTATAAGTCTGCTGGCACACTAAAAGTCTCCCCTATTGTTTAAGTAGATCAAACAAGGCAATATGGTCTAAGTGACCTGGTTTATTGAATGCCATCCAAAAGCATCACTCTGTTTCTTATTAAAAATATAATCTGCCTTCCTTATCTTCATTAAGAGAAACATTCTAGGGAAATAGTTTGCCCAGTAGCTTAGTTCAAAATGCTATGACTATGCATGTGGAAAATTGAAACTCAAATACATGATGATTCTTTTTACATTACCTTTCAAAGAGCCAATGAATGTCAAGGTAAAAAAAATAATAATCAGACCTTAACAGTCACGCTCGCCAATGACCTATTTCCAGAGACTTGGTGGCATAAGGATAAATAATGATGAGCATCATAGGATATATGATCTTTCAAATGCAAGACATATATATGTGTATGATTAATAGTTATCTACGTTCACATCAGAACTCCTTTCTCCTAGCTAACTTGTTACCTATGGATCATGTTTCCGCATCCTGCCTCAGCTTCTAAAAACCACGTCTTCACTTCTATGAGACCAATGACTTTCAGATCTCATTAGTTGAGTGAAATCACATCATACTTGCTTTTCTGTGCCTAATTTATTTTACATAACATAATGACCCTCAAACCATCCATATAATTGTAAATGACATTTCATTTCTTTGAACATTTTATTGGCAATTTCCATACATATAAATAATATGCCATGATCATCATTCCCTCCTACCACCCTTGCCAACACCATTGCTGTAGTTTAGATCTCAAATGTAATTTATTTCAGATCTAGACTATCACACCCCCTCCCTGACTCCCTTCTTTCCACCAGTCTCTCTCTTCTAGTTTGATGTCATCATTTTCCCCCCTATTCTGCAGGTCTTGTGTAGGTAGCATCAGCCACTGTGAGTTCATAAACAGCAAGGCCATTTTGTGTGTAGGCACCCCTCCCCTTCCTTTGGCTCCTCTGTTCTTTCCTCCATCTCTCCTGCAATGGCCCCTGAGATTGAAGGGTGTGATAGAGATGTCTCGTTGAGTGTGAACACTCCACTGTCACTTTTTCTTAGCACCATGGTGAGTTTTGAGTCACCCTAGTGGTCACCACCATATAAAAAGAAAAGCTTCTCTAGACAAAAAGTGACAGCATTAATTAATATATGGGAATACACACAAGTGTTCAGAGGGCAGCTTGGTGGGCATGATAGATGCGTGAAGCCAGGAAACAGTAGTAGCTTTTATTTTTTTGAAGATGAACAAAATTCCATTGTATATATGTAGCATGTCTTTATCTCTTCATTAGCTGATGAACACTTAAGTCGTTCCCTCCTCATAGCTATTGTAAATAGTGTTGCAATGAACCTTGGAGTATAGATGTCTCTGTCATACTGACTTCATTCTCTTTGGATATCGCCCAGTAGTGACATTGCCGATATCTCGTGGTGGTCCCAAACTTCATATTCCATCACCATCATCGTTTCCACCATGATGGTGATAATTTACATTTCCAGTGATGATTTCTATGGCTTCTCTTGCTTCTACCTACACACAATGCAGAGACCACAACAAGCACTCATCCAAAAGAGTCCGTCCAGCACTGACAGGTGCTCAGTTACCCGCTGGTTCTCTAGGTTCAGATGGTTGTACTTAGAGCTTATAGTCATTAATGAGAACCTAAAATTTGTCTCATGGGTGGCTTTTTTTCCCTCTCAAAAATTATTTTCTAATATTTGTGCCAAATACATTCTAGGAACCTGTTGCAACCTTTTTAAAGCTGCTCATTTTCTAATCATGTGACCTTTCTTGTTCAGGGGTTAAAGTCCACTAGAAGAAACAGCATGTCTGAAGATTCGGTAGTACTAGGAAGCATGACAGACATTTTTGCAAGTGGAAGATAATTAATATGCTTTCTTTAAAAAAATAAGTGGTTGAAACCTGGCATGGTGGTACATGCCTTTAATCCTAGCTCTCGGGAGGCAGAGGTAGGACAATCGCCATGAGTTCTAGGCCTCCCTGAGACTACATAGTGAATTCCAGGTCAGCCTGGGGTAGAGACCCTACCTCGAAAAACCAAAAAGAAAAAAGTGGATGAATGGCTAAAGCCAGACAGTATTTCAGTGTTGTGCTAGAAGGTTTTTGAAGAGATTTTAAGCACGTATAAAAATCAGTCTTTGCCTATTTGTATGGCTTCAGGCATGAAGAGTTCTGATCATTATTTTTGAAAATAGTGTGAGGTCATCAAATTTACTTATGTAAAAATACACTGCTATCCATAACCTCCTACCCCATGGATTGATCCAGTATGCCCACCCTGGAGGATACCCAGTGGACTGGGGACAGGGAGGAGGGAATCGGGGATACCAATGTAATATTTACTAATGTATCTAATTTTGGACAATAAAAAATACCGATTTAAAAGGGAACTGAGCGGAAGAGGGGGC
>PVHP010030490.1:0-21634 GCA_004024765.1 Zapus hudsonius | reverse complement strand
GAGAGAGAGAGAGAGAGAGAGAGAGAGAGAGAGAGAGCACCAGGGCCACCACCTTGTGGGTCTGGCATATGTGGGTTCTGGGGAATTGAACCCGGCCCTTAGGCACTGGAGGCAAGTGCCTTAACCGCTGAGCCATCTCTCCAGCCCGATGACTCTTAATACCTGTACATGAGTGGACCCTGGGGTTGGTCCACAGCTTAGATAGCTCTCAAAGGACTGTGGCCCTGAACCCAATTTGTAGTTTCCTTATATATTTTTTATCAAAGCCAAAGGGGGGGGGGTGCAGTCAAGCAAAGCAAGGACTTTCCAGCAGCAGATTGTGTTAGCATTTCCAAGGGGGCTGAGCACTGGGAAGAAACAATTTGAAAAACCTTTTCAAACTGCTGAATACCTGGCTATTGTGTAGTCAGGTTATTAGCACTGTTGCCAGGTTATCTCCTTCTAACCATGATGGGCCCTCAGCTATTCCTGGGAATTTCTAGTTCATGGGCCACAGAAGAGGCTGGATGTACTTTAACAATGATACTTTAGCAATTGGTCTATTCTTTCTCAGTTCAGCTCCCAAGCAATCTGTACTTACAATCAATTAGTATATCAATATTTAACATTTAGTGTTTCCTACTATAACACTGTGCACGCCTTTGATCCCACCACTGGGGAGGCAGAGGTAAGAGGATCACTGTGAATTCAAGGCAACCCTGAGACTGCATAGTGAGTTTCAGGTCAGTTTGGGCTAGAGACTCCACCTTTAACCACTGAGATGACTCTGTGGTTAAAGGCACTTGTTTGCAAAATCTAATGGCCCAGGTTCGATTATCCAGTACCCACATGAAGCCAGATGCACAAAGTGGCACCTGAATCTGGAATTCATTTCCAGGATCTCTCTCTTTTTATATATTTTAATTTGTTTATTTGAGAGAGTTAGAGAGAATGGGCATGTAAGGGCTTTACGTGAGTACTGGGGAATCAAACTTGGGTCCTTAACCACTAAGCGATCTCTCCAAGCTCGCTTGCGCGCTCTCTCTCTCTCTCTCTCTCTCTCTCTCTCTCTCTCTCTCTCTCCACTCTCTCTCTCTCTCTCTCTCCACTCTCTCCTGCCTCTTTCTGGTTCTGCCTGAGTAAGTAAATAAATAAATAATCTTTTTTTAAAAAATTATTTGAGGCCAGGTGTGGTGGCGCAGCCTTTAATCCCAGCACTTGGGAGGCAGAAGGTAGGAGGATCACCATGAGTTTGTGGCCACCTTGAGACTACAGAGTGAATTCCAGGTCAACCTTGGCTAAAGGGAGACCCTACCTCAGGAAAATATGTATATTTTTATATATTTATATATATATATATTTGAGGGAATGAGAACATGAGTATAGATGTACCAGGGCCTTCTGCCACTGCAAACTAGATGCATGCAGTACTGTGTCCATTTGGCTTTATGTGGGAACTGAGAGAGACCCTACCTCGAAAAAAACAAAAAAAAAAAAAAAAAAAAAAGAAAAAGGCATGAACTGGAGGGTGACCTTGGAATTCATGATCCACCTGCCTCCTGAGTGCTGGGATTGCAGGTGTGTGCCAGCATACCTGATTTCCCCATATATTTTTATATTCAGCTTACTTATATCAGTGTGGGCTAATAGATATATTTAATATATTACCTGATTTATGATCCAGTGAAATTATTATTGTACAGCTCCGGTTGTTTCTAGTAGGTCATTGTGGTTCTTGTGTCCTTTTAATATGTCCCATTCTTACTTGCTCATTTTTTTTTTGTTTGTTTTTGTTTTTCGAGGTAGGGTCTCGCTCTAGTCCAGGCTGACCTGGAATTCACTATGTAGTCTCAGGGTGGCCTTGAACTCACGGCAATCCTCCTACCTCTGCCTCCTGAATGCTGGGATTAAAGGCATGCGCCACCACGCCCTGCTTACTTGCTCATTTTTAAAGCTTTTTTTTTTTTTTTTTTTTCCAAGGTAGGGTCTCCCTCTAGTCCAGGCTAACCTGGAATTCACTCTGTAGTTTCAGGCTGGCATCAGATTTACCTTGATCCTCCTACCTCTGCCTCCTGAACTGCTGAACTAACGGTATTTGCCACCATGCCCAGTCTGTTGTTTTGAGGTAGGGTCTTCCTCTATCCCAGGCTGACCTGTAACTCACTCTGTAGTTCCAGGCTGGCTTCAAACTCATAGCAGTCCTCAACCTCTGCTTACCGAGAGTTGGAACTGAAGGTATTCACCACAATGCCCATCTCATTGTGATTATTTTTTTTTTTTTTTTACTTTTTCAGAAAATCAGGTTGAGGATGTGGTTCAGTGAGTGGTAGGATGCTTTCCCTAACATGTATGAAACCCAGGGTTCAATCCCCTACACTGGAACAAAAAAAGGTAAAAACTATACATTTATAAAAGAATATCCAAAATAATAATGTTGAGGGTTTTTTTAGTTTTGTTTTTTGAGGTAAGATTTCCCTCTAGCCCAGGCGGACCTGGAATTCACTATGTAGTCTCAGGATGGCCTTGAACTCAGTGATCCTCCTACTTTTGCCTTCTGAGTGCTGGGGCTAAAGGTTTTTTAAAATAGAAAAAAAATTCCAAGCCGGGCGTGGTGGCGCACGCTTTTAATCCCAGCAGGCCAATGTAAGAGGAGCCTGGGACTACAGAGTGAATTTCATGTCAGCCTGGGCTAGAGTGAGACCCTACCTTGGGGGGGGGGAATAAATGGTATTTATGAACAAAGATGAGTGCTCCTAGAGCATAACCACTCCTTGCTTGTCAGTTGATGCATTAGGAGATGTGTAATGCCTCCTCATAAAAATAACACATATGTTGTTATTAGTATGTAAGTAAATCCTTTTTTGACATGGGGCTGGGATGTATCACCATGACCAGCTAAATCTTTATTTTTAAGATAGAAAAAAAAATCAGGTCTGGAGAGATGGCTCAGTGATAAGGGTACTTGCTTATGAAGCCTGCTGGCCTGGGTTCAACTTCCAGGTATCCACTTAGAGCCAGATGCATCTGTGATTCCAATGCGCCTGCCTCAAGGAGAGACAGAGCCAGAGCCAAGAGGATCCAAAGCTTGCCAGCTGGCTCATGGAAAGCCAGTTTACAGCAGCAAGAGACTCTGGAGCACAGACACCTTGAAGTTGTCCTCTCACCTCCACACGTGCACCATGGCACATGCACACACAAAACTTTTTTAGGAAAAAGAAAAATGCATCTATATTGCTACTTCTATCACCAGTCCAGCTCCACAGAGCTCATTCTATCCTTCTCTTCTATGTATATCTTTACAGTGTGAAGAAGCCTGCTCAACACTAACAAGAAGTTGTTTCTGAAATGTTGACCTATACTCTTGTGAGAAAAGGAATAAATTAGTACCTTTAATATCTGTTTATAGGTTTTGCTTCCTTGCTCATTTATTTGGCTTTAAAAAAATGTTTTATTGGGCTGGAGAGATGGTTCAGCGGTTAAGGCACTTGCCTCCAGTGCCAAAGGCCTCCAGTGCAATTCCCCAGTACCCACATACCCACATAAACCAGACCCACAAGGTGGTGGCCCTGGTGTTCTCGTTCTCTCTCTCTCTCTCTCTCTCTCTCTCTCTCTCTCTCTCTCTCTCTCTCTCTTTCTCTCTTTCTCTCTCTCTCTCATATCTCTGCTTGAAAATGAATAAAATATTTTTTTAAATGTTTTATTGGGGCTAGAGAGATTGCTCGGCAGTTAAGGTGCTTGCCTGCAAAGCCTAACAATCCGGGTTTGATTCGCTGGGACCCACATAAAGCCAGATGCACGGTGGTGCATGCATCTGGAGTTCATTTGCAGTAGCTGGAGGCCCTGTCCTGCCCATTTTCTCTTTCTGTTTCTCTTCTCTCTGCTTGCAAATAAAAATAATTTGTGACAGGGAGGCAGAGAAAGAATGGGTATGATAGGGCCTCTTGCCTGCAAACAAACTCGAGAAGCATGTACCACTTTGTGCATCTGGCTTTATGTGGGTACGGGGGAATGGAACCCGGGCAGTCAGGCCTTGCAAGCAAGTGCTTTTAGTCACTGAGCCATCTCCTTAGCCTTGTTGGTTTGTTTTTGAGATGGGGTTTTATATGTTGCCCCGCTGGGCCCAAATTTCTAGTCTCAAGCAAACCTACCTCAACCTCCCATATAATAGATGGGTTATGCCACTACACTCAGCTAGTGTACAGTTCTTTTAGTTTGGGGCCTTTCAATATCATGTCCAAAAATACTTTTTCAAGGTTATTTTAGGTTCTGAGATTCAAAACTACAGAAGTTCCTTTCTTTCCTATCCCCTGTGTTGTGATTATATGATTCCCTTGTAATACTGTTAGATCCATCCTTAGTCTGCATTCTGGCCTCCCACACACATCCTGGTGGATTTTTTTAAATTTACATATATTAAAATGCTGTCTCTTGGGCATACAGTCTTGTGGATTTTGACAAATGTTGTATATTTACCACCATATAGAACATTTCAGTCTTCCTAAGAATTCCCTTGTGCATAAACCCTTCCCTCAAAGGCCTAGACACTCTTGATTTCTCTTTTCTGTGGAGCCCTATAAATGGACTCACACATCTAGCCTGTCATGTAGTAGTATGCACTTGGCATTGAATCCGTACTCAGTTCCTCTTTTTTTGCCATTTAGGATTTCAGTTATACTAAAGGTTATTTTATTTATTTACCCACTGAAGGGCATTTGACTTATTTCTATTTTATTTTAGGTTTTTTTTTTTTTTTTTGAGGTAGGGTTTCACTGTAGCCCAGGCTGACCTGGAATTCACTGTGTAGTCCCAGGCTGGCCTTGAACTCATGGCAATCCTCTTACCTCTGCCACCCAAGTGCTGGGATTAAAAGCGTATGCCATCAATCATGACTACTCTTTACTTTTAAATTATAAAAGTAGTTACAGAAAGTTTAGAAAATAGAGCCGGGTGTGGTGGTGCGCACCTTTAATCTCAGCACTCAGGAGTCAGAAGTAGAAGGATCACCATGAGTTGGAGGCCAGCCTGGGACTACATAGTGAATTCCAGGTCAGCTTGGGCTAGAGTGAGACCTACTTAGAAAAGCAGAACAAAACAAAAAAGAAAATAGAGACTAGTTGAAAGTCAGCCTGGGCAACACAAGGAGACCTGTTTAAAAAAAAAAAAAGGAAAACTCTTTAAGAGTTATTTTCTTCTTTGCATATTCATTTATTCTCCACAGTGATATTTTTAAATCTCTCCTCATTCTACCTCTAGTTCCCACATCAATAAACATGTCTTCCTAGTCAAGATTTCTATTTTTTGTTTGTTTGTTGTTTATTCCACCACCCCCTCAGGTATGATCACCTACCTCTGCCTCCATAGAGCAGGGATTAAAGGTGTGGGCCATAGCTGGGCGTGGTGGTGCACGCCTTTAATCCCAGCACTCAGGAGGCAGAGGTAGGAGGATCACTGTGAGTTCAAGGCCACCCTGAGACTACATAGTGACTACATAGGTCAGCCTGAGCTAGAGTGAGACCCTACCTCGAAAAACAAAAAAAAAAAAAGAAAGAAAAGGTGTGGGCCATGATGCCCAGCAATTTCTAGAAGTTTTAAAGCTCTAAATAAGGAAGTTTAAGAGCATATGGTGATACCAGCCACTCTGTAGATTGGGATAGATATTCAGTGGGTTTCCCAAACCCTTTTTTTCTAGAATAGCTAACACATTACTGGGGAGAGTTGTCTTCCTGCACTGCTCTGCCCAGCCAGAGCGCACCTGCCTGCCCCTGTTCTCTAGCCATCATGCCACCTGGGTGGCACTGGCAGGACTTTTTCTTTTCTTTTCTTTTCTTTTTAAAATATTTTATTTATTCTTTTTCAAGCAGAGAGAGACAGAGAGAGAAAGCAAGCACCAGGGCCACCACCTTGTGGGTCTGGCTTATGTGGGACCTGGGGAATTGAACCTGTGGCCTTAGGCACTGGAGGCAAGTGCCTTAACCGCTGAGCCATCTCCCCAGCCCCTGGCAGGACCTTTCCATCTGTGGTTACTCACTTGGACTGTGATTTCTCTATCATCTGTTGTTTCTGACAATG
The DNA here is from genome assembly GCA_004024765.1 of Zapus hudsonius. Taxonomy (NCBI): domain Eukaryota; kingdom Metazoa; phylum Chordata; class Mammalia; order Rodentia; family Dipodidae; genus Zapus; species Zapus hudsonius. The sequence continues at coordinate 15,586 of PVHP010030490.1, read as the reverse complement.
TTCCACATTTCTTCCCATCATTCTATAGGATGAGAAAAATCATCTAGAACCTGCGTGCAAGGGCTGCTGTTTTGCACCATGAGGGCAGGGCATAGCTTCCTTAAAGTTCAGGGAGGCAGGGGTCACCATCCTACAGCTAAGCTACAAGGGTTCTAAACGCATCTGTTCAGGGAAGAGCTCTCTGGTACTGAATACTGCTTCAGTGGTTTTGAGAAAACCCAATTGGAAATGTAAATAAGAAAGGTTCTTCCATAAGTTTATTTCTAGGGTAAGCAAAAGTATGTTTCCTAAAACAATAGAAATCCTCTTCATTAATGGCCATTAAGATGACAGGTGGTGGGAATGGGGTGCAGCTCAGTGGTACAGCACTTGGTAGCAGGCACAAATCTGGGTTCCATCCGGCCAGGGCCTCACTCATGCAGGCTAGTAAGTTCTTAACCTTTGAGCTGGATGCCAGCCCCAGACAGTTATTTCTGGATATGTGGTAACTTCAGATTAAGTTTAGGGGATTTTTGTTTTACCTAATGATGCACTTACAACCTATTTTAACTTACACTGTTGATTCAGAGAGAGATAATCCTCTTTATTTTTTTTAATATTTTATTTTTTTAGTTGAGAGAGGAGAGAGAGACAGAGACAGAGAGGGCGCACCAGGGCCTCCAGCCTCTGCAAATGAATTCCAGACACATGTGCCCTCTTGTGCATCTGGCTTTATATGGGCACTGGGGAATCGAACTCTGGTCCTTCTGCATTGCAGGCAGATGTCTTAACCACCAAGCCATCTCTTCAGCCCTGATAATCCTCTTTAATATCAAATTTTAGAGCTTTTTTTTTAGAGGTTTAACAAAATAAAACAATAAAATGTTCTTTCTCTATCCTTCCATGTTTTAGTAAGCCCTAACAGATATGTCATCCTTTCAAAACTTTTATCCCCCAAGGGGTAAGGTCTCACTCTCTAGCCTAGGCTGATCTTGAACTCGTGTCAATTCTCCTGCCTCGGCCTCCAGAGTGCTGGGATTAAAGATGTGTGCCACCAAGCAGGCCTGGCTTCATATGTATAACTTTTATTTATTTGCAGTGGGGGCTCACATGCCATGGCACACGTGTAGAAGTCAGGGGACAACTTCAAGGTGTCTGTGCTCCACCTTCAAGACAGGGTCTCTTGCCACGTTCTGCCAGACTGTAAAGCATCATCAGGCTAGCTGGCCCATGAGCTTCAGGGGCCCTGGCACTGCCTCTCATTATGCGTTGGGATCACAGGCACAGATGTCACTGTGCATCTGGCTTTACATGCGGCCTGGGGAATTGAACCCTAGTGGGCAGGCTATGCAAGCAAGTACCTTTAACTTCTGAGCCATCTCTCAAGCTCCAAAACTTTTTTTTTTCTTTTATGTATGCTAAAGCCTGCATGACTTTAGGAATTAGGATTAACAATCTTTTGTGTGTGTGGTCTGTGTTCATATGCATGTGGGCCCATGTGTGTGTCAGAGTGCATGCACATGTGTGTCCTCCCTTATGCTCCTCTTGATTTTCAGAGGCAGGGTCTCTCACTCGTACCCCAGAGCTGGACTGTTGGGCTAGTCTGGCTAGCCAGCTTGTCCCAGGGATCCCATCTCTTCCTCTCAAGCACTGGAATTACAGGAAGGTTGCCAAACCCATCTGGCATTTATGTGAGTTGCTGGGGACCCAAAGTCTCATCCTCATGCTTAGCTTAGCAAGTGCTTTATCCACTGAGCCATTTCCCCAGCTCCTGAAATTAAAACTCTTAGTGATTAGGGAAAGGAAGTTAATGAATGCAGTGTCTTAACTGTTTGCTGGTTTTTCAGATTTAATCCCATTAAATTTAGGCAGATTTCCCTCCACTCTCTTTAGACGAAAGTGTCATGCTTTTCTGTGTTTCTCACATTCTTCTCTGTCTCTCTTGACAGAAATTCTCCAGAAATGTTGTCAACACAACTGACTTCTTTCCTTGTAAGACTAAAAGAGGAGACTCAGTGATGTGAAGGGACAGCTTGAGTGGTTGGGCCCAGAAGTCTAAGAATAGTCACTGGGGGATTTGAGGAGTCATCACTTAGCCTTGGGCAGGTCCTGCTTCCCTTCTATTTTAGGGATAGTGAGCTCTCTGCCTGCCTTCCTCTTCCCCAGGCTAAATAAGTGGGGAAGACATGGACAAGTAACTTCTCTCATCTGGATTTGGGGGAGGAGCACTTAGCAAGTTTGCTGCTTGAAGTGCTCTTTTGTTTTGGCTTGGTTTGGTTTTGGAGTTTCAAGGTAGGGTCTTGCCCAAGAATTCACTATGTAGTCTCAAGAGTGGCCTCAAACTCACTTCTACTCCCCTACCTCTGCCTCCCAAGTGCTGGGTTAAAGGTGTGTGCCATCATGCCTGACTAAGTGCTCTTACTTGAAGTCTAAGAGAACTACTGCCTTGAGATTTCTGTGGGGGAATAGAGGGAATCCACTGAATAGCTCGCTTTCCTTTAAGAAAAAGACAAATGACTAGTAGTATTTAATTGCTGGGTTTTATTAAGATATTGGCAAAATTTCAACATACTCCTTACCTGAATAAACAGTTTTAATAAATAAAACATGAAGGATCACTTATGATTACAACTCAACTCAAAAGTGATCTGTAGAGCAGGTTTATAAATTCTTGACTTGGTAAGAAATGACTTACTTCACTCCATAGAGAATTCTTTGCAGAGCAATGTCATGAACAAGAGAAAGCTTGTCTCTCACCAAAGAGCACCTAGAGAGATTACAATGATGTATCTGCATTATCTAATACATCAAAGTTAATTACAGTATTTCCTTTTCCAAAGCAACTGCTGTGTCTGTGGAATTCCCTATCCTCATTCATATTTTCTAATTAGTATAATAGTCTTTGAAATAGATAAAATGCTGCTGCAAGAAGCCATATTTTTTTTCAATACAGTACCATTGTCTGGAAGATAACTGTTACAATACTGGCAGTATTTTATCATTTTGTCTTGGGAAAAATTAACTTTCCACAGATCAGAAGAGTATTTTGTCTTTTAATATCACATGGTTTTAAAAGGTGGAAAAAAAGTCAAGAGGAAAAGTTGTCCCAAAGGAAAGTGTGAACAAAACTGTCGTATCCCCTTTTGTAGACTTCCTTGGGTCAAAGTAAGTGCTCAATGAGTGAACAGATTAAGTTTAAAAATTAAAATACTTTAGATCAGTTTCTCACAAAACCTCAGCAAGCCTTTGGATGGTGAAGGAAGTTCTTGAACCCCAGCAGCTTTACCTGCACACAATAGACAACTTCATGCATCCTCTTCATCTGCCCATTGGATGTTGCACTTCTTACTGGCACAGTGTTCTAGCAATGGAGTGTGGTTGTCATGGAAATGTAGTGTTGCTACTACACCAGTATAAATGTGGTCAGGGTTAGAGACTCAGTATTGACATTGACATTGCTGACATTGTCCTTTGGAAAGCTGTTACTTCCAGGAAGCCTCCTGTATTACTTCAAGGACAGTGGATGGCACTTCTAGGTAAAGAAAAGGTATATACATATGTATTTCTACCTGACCTTGTAGAACAGACCTAAATGGGATTAATAACCCAAGATTTGGTGCTGTAATGTTGCTGCACCTCCTCAGCTATCCCTCCAAAAATACATATCTAGAAAGTGAAAAAGGAAACCTTTAACTTAGGGAATGACTCCCTTTGAAACTCACAGTGAATGTACATGGAATAATAACTTCAGTTGGTGACTTGAAGTCTGTTTCCCTACCCAATACTACACTTTCTTGTTTATATTTGTTTTACTATTTCCTAGTCTAACAAAACTTGTTTAGCAGGCAAACAAATTGATGCAGATCATGTTAAATTGAAAAAGGGATACTGCCACTCTTAAGGATTGAGTGTAGAACTTCCACCACTACTAAACTGCACAATGAATAGAGGTACAAAACACAGAACTCACAGACTAGACCTCGGCATTTACAGTTAATAGAGATTATATACTTTTATATCTGTCTACTGTTTTTACAATCACCAAATACACCATCATTCAATATAAGTTACAGAAATGTATAGATACCGTTAGAGGGTTACTTATTGCTTACGTTAGCAAGCAGCAGATAAGGGCAGAGGGTTTGAACTGAAGGGAACTACTTTCTATCACCAGTGGCATTAAGATATAACACTGCATCTCACAAAGCACTGCTTATCTAGTTTATAGAACCAACAGCAGCATATATCAGACCAACAACCACTACTTTAATAGTATAGAATTTTAAAGGACTTACCTTACAAATGGTACCTAACTACCTTATAAATATGCATGTTGTGAACAAATGAAGTTATTTTTACAATATTGGTTTATTAACTTGACCACACTAGAACTAGTTTTCTCTATTTTCTAGAGAGCTAATGGTATGAGAAATGGAGTTAACACTGCTATGTAATCAGACCTTTAAAAATGGGTCTGTGTCCCAGTTCCACCCACCCATTTTTTTTTACTCCACTGAAAAAGCCTATCACTTCTTCCTTTTTACCTTATTCTGATTTTTTAAAAAATTACCAGTAGATAAGCACAGAAAATAAAAAGAACATGATTTTGCTATCTTGGGCTTTAATGTGTATCAATATTCTGCTGCTTGTTTTCTTGTTTCCTTAGATAATTTGATTTGAAACTGATACTGCATCTGATGGGTTGTCAACAAGATCTAGGCTTCAAAAAGTGACAGATATGAGTGAAGTCCATGCGTGTATGGTCAAAGCATCAGAATGCTGAAAAATTCTAATACTGTGTGGTTGGAGCCATATTTACTCCTTTTGAGCCATGTGTCAAAACCTTGTGGAAATTATGACTTCAAAGTCAAGAGGAAACAAATACTGCAAATCTGTACTTACAACCAAATTTTTAAAAATAAAATCTGTAGATTAACAATGTGATCATTGCTGAAGTGAAGCTGGGACTTTTTAATTTAACTCTACTGGCATCTGTAATATGCTACAGTTGTCTATGTCTTTAAAACTCAGGATTCTTAGTCCTCTTTGTGTCTGGAGAATTAAAGTAATTATGTTGTCATCTGAAAACATGATTAGGCAGTGGGTGGGTCCAGCGGCTGCACAGGCCCCTGGCCTGGCTGTCCACAGCTGATAGAGGTTGGGGTGCAGGGAGACATTCCTGATTTTTCAGGGAATCACAGGCCGCTTGACTGAACAAACCTGATAACTAGTGTATTTGCTGCCTTTAGTTGAAGATGCACTTTTGGCTTGAAACTCAGAAATAGCAAAACGTAATATAACTAGATAGTGAGAGGAGAAGCACATGACCTGTCTCTGAAGCCTGGCACGTGTGGCCAGGCTCTGGCTACTCTTCCCACTTTCACTCGGCAGCCCTGGCTCTCAGTCATCTATCTGCATTCACCTTGGGACTTGGCTGCTGGCTTTACTTCAGGCAGTACCCAGCCTCCTTCATACCAACTACTTCATTCCCTTGGGGAAAACAATTTTAGAGAAGTTAAAACTAGCATTTTTCATTCTCCAAACCACTTTTTATGTTATAGTAATATACGCCTGTACTGTCTATGAACTTAAAAAAAGTAGAAAATATAGAAATGCTATTTTAACTCTCTTTAAATGGCATTTTGATTCTTATATATTTGTACCTGATATCATCTCTTAAGCCACTTTATTCCTGAGATGAAGGTACTCTGAAAACATTTGCATCGTAGATTAAAACCAGCTGACAATGGTCTTCTAAAATGACAAATAACAAAAATTCCACCAAAAGCACCATAACAGGTTATGAAACTCTCAAATAACTAAAACCCTAGGAAATATATTTTAATTAAATGTTCATATGTGGTTTTTATGAAAAAAATCAGTAAGTGTTTTGACTGTATACTGCCCCACAAGTCTGAGAATATGACACTTTGACCCTAGTTTATTACTTTTATCATTACCAGTTAAAACCCTATGGCTTTGAATCTTTTCCCTACCCAAACAAAGTGGGGAGGGATACTTCATAGTCCCCAGTATCTTGAGGGACATTTCCAGCTAAATTTAATTCTGCATTGTTTCCTGTAGATTAGGCACATCAGACCAGATTTCAACTGAGTTGCGATTTCAACGCTGTACATACTGACTGAAAAACTTCAGGCTTCCACTAGTGACGTGAAGGGATGGTGGAGAGGGGCTATGTGTAGGTGTAGAGACACATCACAGGGACCAGTTGTATAATTTAGCTAGTGAAACCGCCAATACTTTTTTTAGGTTGAAAACACTATTTGAGCTTCCTAGAGATCTATTTACATTGAAGAATTGAGCCACCCATGGATTCATAATGAAGCACATGTGTTCTAGAAATGTCTACCTTGTTTCTACTCGGATAGTGGTATTGTTTAAGGGAGAGCTAGCTAGCCTACTTTGATGAAAAAGTGTTATATTTGATAGCTCCAGGGAAGATCTAAGTAAGGAATCTTATTACTCTTTCTGACTTTCATTGTGCTTTCTCTGTATCCTTTCCAACTAGTTTCCCTCCAATGCCAAGAACTTCGTAACATCTTGTTTCTCTTCCCACTTCGAATAAGTGAGGATAGGCTAATGCCTATTTTGTGAGAAGGCTTTGGATAAAACTTTGGATTAAAACTGAATCCATGCTGCATCTTGGAATAGTGGTGGCGTAAGTGATATAATCTAGAAACTCTTTTTCCCAGGGACTTGAACTGTTCATTTTCTAACCCAGAACAGACTGGAGACAAGCTCTCCACTCTGCATATCTGTTGCCCTGTTGAACCCCAGTCAAAAGAAGCCAGAAACTCTCCAGCACCACTCTGTTCAGGCAAAGATGACTGGACTGACTTTTCCTCCATTATTAACTCATGAATGAGATTTGCTTTCTTTGGTACACCAGGACCAAACATTTCAACTGGTGTCAAAAACTGGGCACCGTAAGGTTTACTTGCTTCTATTTGTGTGAGATCTAGGTAGCCTGGATCTTCCAGCACGTTGATCTGGGGCCCTGGGCTCAGGCTAGTTCTATCAGTGAATGAATCCACACGCCCCTCATAGCCTAGATCGGCGGGTGCTGAGCATTGGTGCTGAGGCCAAGGGCGCTTGCACTCTCCATGATTCTCCTTATCATCCCCACCATCTTCTTGCCCTCCTTGAAAAGAGTTCTCTGTCCAATCTGATTCCTCACTAACATTTACAGCTTTGTTCATGTCCCTCAGGAATACCACAATAACAGTGATGTTATCACTTGACCCAGCATCACGAGCTGATGCCACTAATTTGTGGGCAACCATGCTGCTGTCTCCATTATTCTCTTTCAAGTGATCAGACACAACTTTCACTGCCTCGTCAGGGTTCACAGTGTCGTAGAAACCATCACAAGCCAGAATGAGGTAGTCTTCAGTCCCATCCAACACAGTAGAGGCCGAATCTGCATCCCCACAGATGTATGGCTTATGTTCTGCATCTCCTGTGGGAATCAGAAAGGAGTGACGTCAGGCAGGCATTGGCTACCTGCATGTTCATAATGTTTATGGGCAATGTGTGAATGAACGAATTTATGGAACAGTTTTAGATAGAACATTTTAATTCTGTTTTAGTCAGGTGTTGCTTATGCCTTAATCCCAGGGTTTAACTGTCTGGTTTGCACTCAGAACCTCATGCCTGGCTATGATGTAGGCTTTACTGACATGGTAACAAGCAATATCAAATCTAAATCTGTTGCTATACTGAAAATATCAGTATACTATATAGGAACACTTCATTGATTCAGTAGATCTGCTCTTTTGCTTATGGTTAAGTTTGAATTAATTGAGACTTGAGAACAAGTCCAAACTGAAAAAAATAAAAATGAAATTCTGACCATTTTCCTTATTAAACAGTTTTTGTTCTATTTTCTAGAAAGCAATAGAAGGTTCATGTTGTGAGCACCGAGGAAGGTTTGAGTTACAAGGGACTTAAAAATCAAGCATGACTTCCTTAAGCCAGGAAAACTCACATGCCTTACTCAAGCTCACACAAGGGAACTAGAATGCAGGCTTCTTGGTTTCCAGTCCACTTGGCTTTCTACTAACTTCTAAAGAGCAGGCAGAAAATACACACCCTTTCTCTTGTCTTCAGGGAGGACAATGCTGTTTCCTTCATGTCCCTGATTGCCCACCTTTGTTGTTACTGTCACTCTCCACCCCACCGGCCCATATACACTGACTAATTCTTGCCTAGGTCATTTATTCACAGAATGGCATTTGAGCTAGGCCTTGAAGAATAAGCCTTATCAGTGGACAGAGAAGGTCCCTCACTTGAAGAAACCACATAAGCAAAGCCACAAAGGCAAATGTTAGAAGAATGTGTAATAGCCTGGTGACTGTGGATCCACAGGTTCTGTCACCAACTAGATCCTTAACCATCACAGTGCCTGTGGAACTCGGACACCCAGAGCACTACCAGACCTCCTTAGAGTTTGTCTCATTGTTTCTCTTTAGGCACTTGGAGAACTGAGCTGTTGCCCAAGCCCCAGGGCTGTAGGTCAGACTGAGCAGACTGTCTGGCTCCAAGTCCTAGTTCTTGTCTTCAGAAGTTTCATGACTTCCTGTCCTTTCCATTGCACCAAATGAAGATACTGAGAGACTATGCTATATATTTTATAGGTTCTCTTCCCCAAGAATGATTTCTTTTGAGCATGTCACATCTCTTAACTTCAAACTGTCCCAGAAAGTTCAACAGGAACCCTGTGAATAGCTCTTGATATTACCATTGTGGGCCACATGTTCTGTCCAGCCCATTGCATGACTGGATACCAGAAAAACAAGTCATTACTCAATATAATTACTTAGGTTACTCTATAAAGTAAGCAGAGCCTTTTGACCCTACAAATATTCAGCTTCACTCCTTATAGCTCCTTCCTTTCTCCCTTTCTCTCTTTCTCTTTCTCTCTGCTCAGTTCTCTTTCTGTCTCTTTGACAGGATCTCATGTAGCCTAGTCTGGCCTCAAACCTGCTTTATAGCCTAAGCTGCCCCTGAACCCCTGATCCTCTTGCTTCCACCTCCCAAGTGCTAGAATCACTGGCATGTGCCACCATACATGGCTCTCAAGAAAGCATCACTTTAGGGCTAGAGAGATGGCTTAGCAGTTAAGGCACTTGCTTGCAAAGCCCAAGGACCTGAGTTCGATTCCCCAGTATCCACATAAGGCCAGATGCATCTGGAGTTTATGTTCAATGGCTAGAGGCCCTGGTGCTCCCATTCTCTCTCCCCCTCTCTGCCTCTCTTAGTTTTTATTTATTTTTTATTTTTTTTCTCTCTTAGTTTTTAAAAATAAATGTATTTTAAAAAAAGAAAGCATGCCGGGCGTGGTGGCGCATGCCTTTAATATCAGCACTAGGGAGGCAGACGTAGGAGGATCGCCATGAGTTCGAGGCCAGCCTGAGACTACAGCATGAATTCCTGGTCAGCCTGGGCTAGAGTGAGACCCTACCTCGAAAAACCAAAAAAAAAGAAAGCACGATTTTAAGCAAAAAAAATTGTTTGAAATAAAAAATAATGTAATTCTTTATATGCCAATAAATAAAGCCAGGTATGGTCCCAGCACTCAGAGGTAAGTGGACTGATGTGAATTTGAGACTAGCCTGTAACTACAGAGTGAGTTCCAGGTCAGCCTAGGCTAGAGTGAGACCCTACTTCAAAAAAAATTATTTAAGTAAATAAATGTAAATAAATAAGAAAGCATGATTTTTATTTCACTGATTTTACTGTCTTACCATGAAGCTTCCTGAGATGATTGAAGCTAATTAAAACTTCAGTCACAGAGTCAGTGTCCTCTTCAGTCCACTTACTTTCCCCACTCTACCTGACTAAATTATTATTTTCTGAATTCCTCCTCTAAAAATAAATGTGATCTGAGTCATACTGTTCCCAAAAATCTTGTTTTAGTTCTAACAATTAAAAGACTACTGCAACTGTTAGTTTGGAACAGAACATACAAAGATTTGCACAGAGAAAAACGTTGCCAAATTTCTGGCTTTTCACCTGTTCTCCTCTTAGGTGTCAAATTCGTGACATTTCGCCCCCAAGTTTGGTAGGAGGGCATAAATATCCATTTCATAGTGGAAACGGAGCACCCCTTGTCCTCAACCTCCTCTCCATATGCTAGGAAGCATGCACGCCTCTCTCTCCATGGGATTTCCTTTCCTGAACACACTGTCATTTGCATCCAACTCCAGAGTCACTTCCTCTGTGATGTCTACTTTACTTGCTCTGACATTCTCCTGCTTAGTGTCACCTTGTGCTCTCCTTTGAAAATAAGGTGGTAGCCAGCACTGGAGATGCCCCCTCGCTGTTCGGACAAGCACCCTCAGAATCAAGGGCAAGACACCACTTTGGTAGCACTGGTAGTCAAAAATAACTACGTTCAAGTATATTTTAGACTTGAGAATTAACCCCATTTTGGCCTTATTCCAGAATTCCTAACAACTCCTACATGATAAAACTCTCAGTTTTTTTCTCTCAATTTTCAGGAGGTTTTGTGCACCTTTAGCTCTCTATTTTCATTTAGCCTCTGCTGTTCTTATGTGGGCCACATCCCAGCTTCCTAAAGAAAGTGAGGAACTCAAATCAGTGCAAACAAAACCAAGCCTTCCCCTCCTCACTGTTCTGGAAGCTTTGATAATGGTAAACTAACCCTGCTAACCTATATCCAGTTCCTTCATTTCTTAAGGGTTACATATCTGCATAGCCATACATGAAGGTGCACACTGATTTATTCTCTTTCAAAGGCTGAAGTTAAACTATGAACCTAACAAACCCATAGCCCAGAGTGAGACAATGACAGAAACAGCTCCATTATTACATAATTTCACTGAGTTTCCCCTTTTGAAGTACTTAAATCTAAGGGAGACAGGTCCTTGGGAATTCTGGTAAGGGCTGGAAAAGTAGCCTGATAGTTAAGAGCCCTGCCTAACGTGAACAAAGCCCTTGAGCTTCATCCTCGGTGTGGAGGGGCCTAGAGGTAGGCAGTAAACCAGAGTTAGCTGGTAAATTATGTATTCCATGTTTGGGAAATAGTATGGTAATGGTTTCTTCTATGAATTCTGTCATTTGTTTCATTTTTAAATTTATTGAAAAAGAAATATAGAAACAAAATAAATATGGATGAAACTATGAGGAGAGCCTTCAGTGGTATAGCAACTGAAATAACGCCCTTACCCCCCCCCACATGCTCATGCAAGCATCCCTTATTAAACTCAGTGGCACGAACTCGAACACACACACACACACACACACACACACACACACACACACACACACGAACAAGACATGAAAGTAGAAGAGCTTGTTGGGGGGAAAGGGTGAAGTGGGAGAGGGCAGTGAGGGTGAATTTATGATCAAAATACATTATATACATGTTTGAAATTGTCCAAAAATAGCCTTAATTTTTTTAAAAGTATGTAGACAACCTTCCATTCTCTGGAAATACCGATTTAAGGTCAATTTAAAAAATTTTTTAAAAATATTTTATTTATTCATTTTCAAGCAGACGAGAGAGAGAGAGAGAGAGAGAGAGAGAGAGAGAGAGAGAGAGAACCAGGGCCACCGCCTTGTGGTTCTGGCTCATGTGGGTCCTGGGGAATTGAACCCAGGGCCTTAGGCACTGGAGGCAAGTGCCTTAACCGCTGAGCCATCTCCATCCCAATTTAAAAATTTTTAAATGAGATGATTTTGGTTTTAAGCACTTGTACACTAACTTAAAGACTTTTATTTAAAAAAATAGAAATTAATCTGTATTTCTTTCTTTTTTTGGTTTTTCAAGGTAGGGTCTCACTGTAGCCCAGGCTGACCTGGAATTCACTATGTAGTCTCAGGGTGGCCTCGAACTCATTGCGATCCTCTTACCTCTGCCTCCTGAGTGCTGGGATTAAAGGTATGCGCCACCATGCTGGGCTGTATTTCTTTATGTGAGTCTCTTTTTATAATGGAATTTAAGTGTGTGAACAGCCAGGTGTAATTAAATTATTTAAAAGCCATTGTTCCGTTGTCATTTTAAACCACCACAAGCATTCTGTGATAGAAATCCACACCCAGGTTCCCACATATCAAAGTTAGCAGATGACAGTGAACTAGTGGATGACAGTGTAGAGAAACAGCAATACGTTTTCCTACCTATAGCTCTGGAGACTGATAGACTTCCATTCACCCTCCAGGCACCAAACCAAACTACACAACCTCCAAGGGCCTCAATTCGCTGCTTTTCATCCTAAACAACAATGCAATAAAAAGCAAATAACTGGATTCAGGATTATTCATCTACTTGATAGTAAACAACAGATACACTGCCCATCAGCTTTCTGCAAAGGTTCTTGGCATTCTTTTGGGAGTGGGCATAGTTGTTGAGATTAATGGCAGTAACAGAACTAGAAGAAACCTAATGAATTACTGGGAACTGCCTTTCTGATAGGCTGTAACAGAACGACTCATACATACCTCTCTGTCTGGTTTGTGTGGTTTCATGAGTTCAACAGCTTGGCCCTTTCTCACAAGCATAACCTGGGAGTCACCCACCCATGCCACATGGAGCATGTTGCCTCTGATGAAAGTCACCACTCCTGTGGTCCCACAGCGTAAGCTCTGGAAACAATTTAAATAGGACTAAAGTCAATGGAAATAAAAGCCACCAAATTCTCATTTAGAAACAACTGATAATAAAAACTTCATTTGGAAAGGAGATTATTAGTAATACAATTTCACACTTCACAATTCATGTTTGTCAGATTTGTTTATAGGTGTATGCACTTATGTTTATACACACAAACCCACTTGATCTGTGATATGCAAGACAGGGATAATTGTCAATTTCATTTTAAATGCAGATTTCAAAAACCAGCAGAATAGCCGGGCGTGGTGGCGCACGCCTTTAATCCCAGCACTCGGGAGGATTGCTGTGAGTTTGAGGCCAGCCTGAGACTACACAGTGAATTCCAGGTCAGCCTGGGCTACAGACCCTACCTTGAAAAACAAAACAACAACAAAAAAAAACAAACAAACAAACCCCAGCAGATTATGTGACTTGTTCAACAGCTGGAAAACTGATTAATACACGGAATTGGAATTCTTTCTTCTTCCTAGTCCAGTGCTAAATCCACCATTTTGGTTCTTAAAATTTCCATATTCTAGTCTGCTTCATGACTGTTCAGAGAGGTGGCATAGCTGTACAAAATAATATATGCTACATATGTATTATATATTTTATATATTATATATACAGCATTTGCTTGGTACACAAGTACTCCCATCTGAGGATTAAGATAAAGAACCAAGAGATAATGTACATCACTGAAGAACAAAGACGCTTATACCTTTAAAAACAAAAACCAAAAAAATGCTCCCTACAATATTTTTAGGGACCTTTGATTTGAAACATTGCACAAAGAACGAGCAGCCTAGAATTTCACTGCAGAAGCTATCACAGTACTTAAAGCTCTTGATCCAACTATACTAAAATGACATCTCCATTTGACATGAGTCACCACCAAATAAGCATGACTCTCTGTTACTAAGGACCTGGCCTAAATTAGAACCAGTGCGTCAGGGGTGGTAAAGGGCTTCTTGTATCCAGTGAGAAAACAACTTCTCCTTTTCTCTATATAGGGTAAGTTTGTTATAAATCCTCACCCACCAATAAAATGTCTTCCCACACAAAATGTTTAAAAACTCAGCCCTCTGGAACACACGATAAAGACACTGGAGTGCATATGCCCTGGAGAGAACAGGAGGCAGGGCCGCCTCACCACAGGAATAGCTGCTTTCCTCCCAGCAGTAAGCAGCCCATGGGCAAGGAGGAGGTGACTGCCGAGACACCTCAATTATTCAATTCAGGAGGACTTTCCTCGGAACTGAGAGACTCTAGGGCCAGTGACAAAACAAGTGAGGTCAACGTGGTCAGAAAAAAAGTCATAGAAAAGGAAGAGAGGGTTAAAGGGAGGGGAGGGGCTCTCTGTCTCACACTGGTGGTTCCGAATCCTTTCTTGGACCAGAACCCTCAGAGCCAAGCCGGCACCCAGAGGTCAAGTGTTGTGTTTTCTTTTGCAGCCCCACCTCTTATGTGGACCTGGTGGAGCCTCATGGCTACTGTTGGTAGGTTTGCACATGAACCCAAGCTTAGGATAAATAGATACAGAATACTTCTCTTGCTTTACATCAACTGTTTCTTGAATTACTATTTCATTAATTCCAATGTAATTTCAAAGTAATGGATTAAATTATTTTGATCTCTTTTTTTGTTTTGTTTTCTGAGGCAGGGTCTCACTCTAGCCCACTTTTTTGTTGTTATTTTTTTGACTTAAGGTCTCACTCTAGCCCAAGTTGACAACCTAGAATTCACTATGTAGTCTCAGGGTGGCCTTGAACTCACTACAATCCTCCCACCTCTGCCTCCCCAGTGCTGGGATTAAAGGTGTGCGCCACCATGCCTGGCTCTCTTTCTATTTTATTTGTTTTTTGTTTTTTGTTTTTTTTTTTTGTTTTTTTTTTTTTTTGGTTTTTTGAGGTAGAGTCTCGCTCTAGTCGAGGCTGACCTGGAACTCACTCTGTAGTCTCAGGGTGGCCTCAAACTCATGGCAATCCTCCTACCTCTGCCTCCCGAGTGCTGGGATTAAAGGCGTGCACCACCACGCCCGGCTTTCTATTTTAAAAAGTTAATCTTGAGCTGGAGAGCAGTTAGGGCGCTTGCCTGCAATACCTATTGACCTGGGTTTTCCCAGTAACTACATAAAGCCGGGTGCACAGTGGTACGTACATGTGTCTGGAGTTTGTCTGCAGTGGCTAGAGGCCCTGGTGTACCCATTCTCTCTCTCTCTCTCTCTCTCTCTCTCTCTCTCTCTCTCTCTCTCTCTCTCTCTCGTGTCTCTCTGCTTGCAAATAAATAAAATGTTTTCAAAAGAAAGTTAACCTTCAAGTTATGTAGCAGGAGTGATCATGTCTGTTGTATCTAATGATGTAAGTTTTTAAAAAATATTTTTATGTATTTTCAAGCAGATAGAAGCGAGACAGGCAGACAGAATGGGCATGCTAGGGTCTGCTGCCACTGCAAACGGACTACAGATATATGTGCTACATGCGCCATTTTGTGCATAAGCTTTATGTGGGGCACTGGAGAATCAAACCTGGTGGGTAGGCTTTGCAGGAAAGCGCCTTAACTGCTGAGCCATCTCTCCAGCCCCTAATGATGTAAGGTTTTTTGTTGTTTTTTTTTTAATATTTATTTGAGAGAGAGAAAGAGGCAGAGAGAGAGAGAAAGAGGCAGAGAGAGAGAGAGAGAGAATGGGCGGCGCTAGGGCTTCCAGCCACTGCAAATGAACTCCAGACACATACGTCCTCTTGTACATCTGGCTTTATATGGGCACTGGGGAATCGAACTCTGGTCCTTCTGCATTGCAGGCAAATGCCTTAATCGCTAAGCCATCCCCTCAGCCCTTTTGTTGTTTTTTTTTTTGTTGTTGTTGTTTTTTTTGTTGTTGTTAAATGTTTGGTTGTTGAGACAGAGTTTCATATGTACCAGGCTAGGCCTCTAACTAGTTATGTAGCTGAGGATGACCTTGAACTCCTC